>CAWVQL010000213.1:0-54283 GCA_963932265.1 Thymelicus lineola | reverse complement strand
AATACACTTCACTTTATTCTGTGGGACTCTCCTGGCCCTCGGCTAATCACTGCGTGAAGTCATCGTATCTGAACGATCGAGCGATCGGTCAGCATCGGTGGGCAATGGTGCCCACATTGCCTTACCTTTACTTATTTATAAGATTCCCATCTTAGGGGTTTTCCCCCCAATTTAGGTGCGTAAATCTGTGAGGTGAGATTTTTAGGGGTCCTGTATGTTTTGGCGTATTTCATAATTTGTATTGGAACAAACTAGCCACTCAAAGGAGACTGGGACTTTATGGCTATCGTATCGCCGAAACAAGTAAAGTTAGAGTTTAATATTATGGTCATATTTACTATTTTTATATCAGATTAATTTGCAGTTTGGAAGAAGGGAAATTGTAAATTGAGTATTTGGGACCTTACAAAATAAATTGATGTTGTAATCGGAATTTATTTATTAGTAAGAATTTATAAGTCGAATTAACAAAATCTACAAATAAAGATATTTCACTTCATTTCAGTTTCATTTCATTCAATTTCATTGCAATCAAATGGCAATGAATGAAGAAGCAAAAAGTGAATTTAGTATTAATTATCACTGTATTTTATAATAAAACTAATTTTATTTTTATGAATAAAGATAGGTATATATTTTTTTTATTATTATTTTATCATTATGTTATTATCCTCATAGCAATGATACAGACTTATGCTGGATATTGGTTTATTATTTTTGGTGTCCCTTTTCATCGCATTACATAATTTTTTTCTTATTTTTTCACCTCTGGGCATACAAATAAAAATTATATTTTGTATACTGAATGCTGTATTTTTACATTAAGGCGCACAGTATTTAAAAAACGTTCTTTAGACATTTTGATAACATTCCCGAATAATAATTATGATGTTATGTGTGAAATGAGGCGGGCGAGAGAATGGAATCTGACGACGTCACACCGGGCGCAAGTGGTCTTCACGAAAACAACAGCAGTAGCTCAAGTGTGAGTTTTCGCAAGCATTTACTTCACCAACGCGTTTGCGTCTATGCAATCAAAATGTATGGAGTTATTGTCAGCGCCTCTAGCGGACAGTTAAAACAACTACACTGCGAGTGTGAGTTTCAAAATATCGTTTACGTGAACTTTTTAGTCAACATTGAATGTAACCATTCGAGTGGAGGTATTTTGACGTGTGCGATGTTTGACAAGTGAAACGCATTGTTTGGTAATAGGTCGTCATAGTAACAAAACATAATAGTAGTCATAGTAACAGATGCTATGCTATTGTTTTATCTCATTTGTTCTTTAAGCTTAAAGCGAAACAGCTATAGCTCATTGATAAAAAAAACATAATGCGCCTAAAATAAGTTTCACTTGACTGCCTTTGTAAGCTTAGGAATAGTGTACTTTTAAAATAAGTAGCTCGAGTGTAAGTTTCTAAAAAAAACTAAAAACTCAACTATCACGGGAATCGAGATGACTCAAACATTTTAGTACACGTATTTTATGCGAGTGTGAGTTCCTTAAACATCAACGAAAAAGTTATTCGTTTGCTCACTTCGTTATTAGCATAGTTGCACTTACAACTCATCTAATTTTAAAAGTACACTATTACTAAGCTTACAGAGGCAATCAAGTGAAACTTATTTTAGGCGCATTATGTTTTTTTATGAATGAGCTATAGGTGTTCCGCTTTAAACTTAAAGAAGAAATGAGATAAAACAATAGCATCGTGATGCTATGATATCAAACATTTGACGTTTTTGTTACGCACATTACATGAAAATAAAAAAGTTTCATACCTTATGAATATTACTTTAATTACGAAGATGCATATATAGCACGAGTTGAGTTGGCGTAGCGCCTAAGAGCTCGGACTCGAAATTCGATGGTCGTGGGTATTCCCCGTATGGTAGATTTTTCAATTTCTCAATTTTTATATAATTCATTGGCCAATTATGCAAAGAAGTTAATAATTAATTTTATTAATTTATTTATATGCAAAGATAGAAAAGGTAAAAATTAGAATTTTCGAAATAAAGAGCATACGAAAAAACTTTGTACATGAAAATTCAAAACTTTATTCATTGACATTCGATTATTTACATGTGTCGGGAATCGGGATGATATAATGGGATGCTTTAAAAGAGGCTCGGAATATAGGCCGTTGTTTTCGCTGATGATTGCGCTTATCTTGAGCCTGGGCTTCCGCCAACATCTTCCAAGCAAAGTAGGTAATTACGCGTTGCTCCATTCAACATATTGCTTAATCAATTTTCACTTCATACTGTAAGCCTATTTTAATAAATGAATGCTTAGCGACCCTACATTTGTACATTGTAGATGAGCAACCCTGTTTTGGTTACCATAGTATTTGAGAATAACACTATTGTCATTTCATTGTCAAGTTAAAAATAGCAAAATAGTATTGTATTATTGGAAATATTGAAAATATAAATATGCAAAGAGAAGGAAAAATTTATGTGTAATTTTATTGTAAATAATCCCTGAGGCTATCCATAATAAAATCAAATAAACTATTACCAAAAAATGCGTTTCACTTGTCAAACATCAAGTGAGTAACTCTACTACTATGGTTGCGTATTTTTTCAATAGTTAACTACAAAATAGTAACTTACACTCGCGCACACGTCAAAATGCCTCCACTCGTATGTTAAGTTACATTCAACGTTGACGATGTATAAGGAACACACTCGCATAAAATATGTTTACTAAAATGTTTGAGTCATCTCGATTAACGCGATAGTTGCGTTTAGCCGTTTTATGTTAGAAACTCACACTCGAGCTACGGACTTTTCTACGAAACTTTAAAAATTTATTGTGAACGTATAAATTGTTTATTTAAAAAAAATAGTATAAATGTCGTTCCCAAGCTCTCCAATAGTAATATTGTTACTGATAATCCATATCCATCGTACAGCTTTGGTCAGTACCAATAAATGCAGATAGACAGACTTCACATAATTACATACACAGAATCGTATATTGATATTGGTCGTTACCGATGATTTTCCAAATGCAGGCCAACTACGCAGAATTTTTGAGTAATAAGCCGATATTTCTTTCAAAGGTACATAATAATTTATGCTGTTGGTCTTAGCGGCTTTTACAGCGTCACACGGATAGAATAATCCAACAGTTATATGAGTAAATAAAATCACTTCTAACTTGAGTATTTAAAATTAAACCTTTATTATTTATAACCAGCCGAGGGCGTTTTTAATTTTTATAATATAATTTGGGACGGTTTTAAATGCTCTCCGAATCAGCGTTCAAGAAATCTTTGTTTTAGCGGTCACACACCTACCGACTATCTACACCGAATCTATTTTTTCATCTTACTTTGCTATATGGATGAGTAAAATTTGTAAACACTTCAATTTGATTGAGCTGTTTGGAATACTTTACATAATAGGTTTACATGCTAGGTATTACCTATTTTACATCGATGTCACAATATTCGTTTACGGTTATTTTGTAACAGTGTGTGTCATGATATACCTATGTGATAAAACGACTCGTCGTGTTCCGGTTGGGGACTGAGAGCCAGTTCTTTCTGTCTTTTTTTCTCTATATCTTGGCCGTCAACTCATCAGTGACGCCTTTCTTGGCGCTGACGTCCCATAGGGGCGACGATAGTCACTTACCATCAGGTAGTTCGTTATCTCGTCGTATTAGTCGTCGCGCATCCGAATCGTTCGTGTCGTGTACTTTGTTTTTATTCCTCAATATTCGATATGTCTTCTAAATCTATCGAAAATGCAATCCGTGAGCTCACTAAAACTGTGGTAGATCTCCAAACTAAAGTTTCCACACTAGAAACACTTGTTTTGGACCAAAATAAGCTAATCAAAAAACTAGTCAGTGCAAGTGATAATTGTGGAGCCAGTGCAATAAATATAAATATTGAAGAGAAAGAGGGTAGCCGTATTTCTCAACCAGCAAAACATTCGCAACGGCCAATACGCGAAGCCCGTATTCGCGCTTCATCGGCGATCACCGCAACTAATCGGAAGGGTAAAAGAGAAGAACGGAACTTATCTCATGTTCACTCTTCGAATCATTCGGGGAACTCGGAACTCGTCGTATTAGCCGATACCGCACGAGCGACGTCTAGCCACAGCGCACCTGTTACTCCTAGTGCTGATAATGCAAGCAGAGATTATTTCACGGCTGTATCTATGACTCAAGCGCAACAAGGAGCGAGCGATACTGATTGGGTCGAAGTTAAACCGAAGCGTATGCGTCGTACTCCGCCGACTAATGTTACTCGCGGTACTGCCGTACCGGGGTCTGATGCTTGTTTGTTATCAGCCGCGGAACGCAAATCATATTTGCACTTATACTACGTTCAAAGTGGAACTACTGCGGAGCAAGTTTTGAAACACTTACACAATATCTGTCCCGGTGATAATTGTTCAGCTGATATTTTAAAGTCGCGGGGAGATTATGCATCATTTAAATTGACCGTACCCAGCAAGCACATTAATATATATCTTTCATCAGAGCACTGGGCGGAAGATGTCTATATCAAGCCGTGGCGTAGTGGATTTCGCAAAAACCACCAAATGGATGAAAAAAAGTAAATCCGATTCGTACACATTATTCTACCAAAATGTAAGAGGTCTTCGCTCTAAGTTGGATTATTGTCAAAAATCAATTCTGGTACAGTCTGCTGATATCTATGCGTTCACCGAAACATTCCTCGTGAGCGGCATCGCCGACGCTGAAGTGTTTCCATCTGGCTACTGTGTGGTGCGTCGAGACCGAGTTGGAGACGTCGGTTGGGGCGGAGTGCTGCTTGCAGTTCGTAATACGTACAAAGTGCAACAGATAGTAGACATAGATGGTTACTCAAATGAGATCGAAATGGTTATGGCTTTAATAACGTTACAATATAAGAAAATAGTTTGTTGTGTAGTTTACATACCGCCTCGCTCAAGTGATGTAATGTATTTTAACACATTTACAGTAATTGAAAATCTTGTTACTAAATTTGAAAATTTAGAAGTACTAGTCGTTGGTGATTTTAACCTTAATTCATGTAGTCAAAATGTTATCATGCAATTTAATTATATGATTTGCTATTGTAATTTAAAACAGCACAATAACATTAATAACAAATATGGTAAAATGTTGGATCTGGTTATGAGCAATTTGAGCAATGAGTGGATCGAGGTAAGTGGTGACACCGAGCCTGTGGTGCCTGCTGACGCTTATCATCCTCCCCTGGCGGTGAGCGTGCGACTGCCGCGGCCCGGGGGCGCTGCGCCGCACTCGTCACCGTGCTGCCTACAGCCTGAGTATAGCCAGTTGCGTCGCGAGTGGAATTTCCGTAAGGCAGATTTCTTTGTGTTGTATGCTGCCCTTGCCTCTATAGAGTGGGATGAGGTATACGCCGCGTTGGATACGGACTCAGCGGTATCAGCATTTTATAATCTTTTAAATACATGCCTTGATAGTTGCGTTCCTCTTAAGAAGCCTCAAAAGCATAATTCACCTTATCTATATCCTACGTGGTTTACTTCTGAGATAATTAGGAATATACAAAACAAGTACTTCCATTTAAAAAAATTCAAGGTTTTAAAATTAGATTTTAATAAAGAAATGTATCGATTCTATAGACAACGCGTAAAAGAACTAATTGATTTAGCATTTAATAATTACATAAACTGTACTGAAAAAAATATAAAGTCGAGCCCTAGGCATTTTTGGAAATATGTAAAAGACCAACAGTCTTCAAGGCTTAATAGTAAAGATTTTGAATATAAAGGTAATATTCTTTCTGGTGTTGAAGCAGCTAACGCTTTCGCCAACTACTTTGAATCCGTATTTCTTACTAATAAGCCAATTTTATCTGCGGAGGATGCTGAGAGGCAAGCGGTAAACTCAATGTGTTCCTCTCGTATTGCGATTGACAATGTCAGCATAAGTGACCTACGGTTCGCAATACGTCGGTTGAAAGGGCATTCATCTGCAGGCCCCGATGCAATACCCCCGTTTATAGTTAAAGACTGCTCCAGTGTCTTCGAACGCCCATTACTCCACATTTTTAATTTAGCCCTTAGCACGTCAACATATCCCTCTGCATGGAAGATCTCCAGGGTCACACCTGTACCTAAGGATGGTTCTAGATCAAAGGTCGAGAACTACAGGCCTATAGCTGTTTTGTCTACATTCGGCAAAGTATATGAAACCATCTTAAACCGTCATATTACTAGACAGATCAACGTACAACTTAACGATGCGCAACATGGGTTCAGGGCGGGAAGATCGACAGCCACGAATCACATTAACTTTATGGACTATACTGTTAAAGAAATGGAATCTAAGAAACAGGTAGACGCAGCATACTTCGACTTTAAAAAAGCCTTCGATCGAGTTCATAATGATGTGCTACTAAATAAATTTTCGGCCATAGGTTTCACTCCAAAATTATTAATGTTATTTGCGAGTTATTTCACTGATAGAATACAGTACGTCCAGCTCTCAGGTGTTCGCAGTGATCCTTATATAACTTGTTCTGGTGTAAGCCAGGGCAGCACGCTTGGACCTACACAATTTGTGATCATGATCAATAGCTTGCCGACTGTAGTCAAATCAGCTAGGTGCCTCATGTTTGCCGATGATCTGAAACTCTTCATGGGTATAGCAAGTGAAGAAGATTGCGTAGCCATGCAGAGGGATATCGATAGTGTCGTAAAGTGGAGTGAGGAGAACCAATTGGAGTTCAATGTGTCTAAATGTAAATGCATTACCTTCACTCGCTCCAATTCACCTATCATTGGTAAAAGTTGTTACAATATACGCGGAGTACCTCTTGAGCGGGTGGAGCAGATTCGGGACCTCGGGTTAACACTGGACAAGGAGCTTACGTTTAACCCCCATATTGGTGATATATGTAGCCGAGCATATAAATCACTCGGTTTCGTGATGAGGCAGGCTTCCAGATTCCATCAGAGGAACACAATTATAACGTTGTATTATGCGTTTGTTCGAAGCAAATTAGAATACAACGCTATTATATGGGATCCTCACGAACAAAAATATAAAAATATGATCGAAAAGATACAAAAGAAATTTTGCCGATATCTGTACAAAAAACTGTTCGGATATTATCCATACCTCTACCCATCCCTATTTATAGCAGGCATGGTAGGCGTCGATACGTTGGAATTACGCCGCAAATGTGCAATAATGTTGCATTACTATCTGCTGCTCAATAACGCAGTGGATAATCCCACCACTCTGTCCCGCTGTTCTCTGATCGCTCCGGAGCGACTGAGACGTGGCCGCGTGCACAGTCTGCTGGCGGTTCCCCCGGCGCGCACCCGTACCGCACAGTATGCACCGACCGCTCAAGCAGCAAAGCTACTCAACGCTCTGATTGCTCAGGAGCCAGAATTGGATATTTTTAATTTGTCGACAACACAGTTTATAAGGTGTTGTGTTAAATATTTTAGTTATAAGTAGTTAGTAGGTATATGTTTATTTTTTTCATGTTTGTAATAAGTATGTTTGGCTTGTAGTGCGCCTTGGCTTTGGCTGTTAGCACTATAAGTATCTATATTAATAAATAAATAAATAAATAAATAAATCTCATTTGCTGGCTATTTTCATAAACAGTATAAAGAACTGAGAGAGGAAAGAGTAGACGAGGCTCAAAACAGACGAAAAACAGACATTTAAGAACAGAATAACAAGAGATTGGAGTAATTTACATATAAATATTAAAATTTAGTAGTACCTAGATATACCTAACGTAGGTGCGCCCTGCACTCAACTCACGAAGTAGCATATTTTTTTTTGTTGATAACTGAATTTCGTCATTATTTACCAAACAAAAGAAATAAACAAAAAAAAGTTTGTAAGTGGTGTGACTCATGGATATTAATATAAGATAAAAACAATTTTCTTAATATAAAAACCAGACGCTGAACTAAATCGCACAATTTGTTTTCCTACAAGATACTTCCTCAATTGAAGGTAATTTTATCTTTGTAGCAAAGGTCACGGAGACTGCTAATGAGTAACCTCACCTTTTTGTCCTTTGCTACCACGATTAGGTGAGTAAGTAGGCTATTATGTATCGTTTTTTGAACCTGCTATTTCCACTCTATTACATTATAAGCTAACAGATTGTAGGTACATAACAATACACTCAATAAAGAGTTCGACCGACTACTGACTACTCCGAGACTACTGGACCAAATGAGTTGAAATTTGGTACTCGTATACTTTTTTGTGACCCAAAGACGAAGATATAAATTAAATAACTGAATTTTGAAAAAAAGTCTAACCGAATCAAAATTAAATGAGAACTGTTTTGCAAACCTTATCGAGTTGTATATATAAAATGAAAAGGCTTGTTGTTTAGATCTCAAATATATTTTTGTTATAGTTCTACAATGGATAGTTTTAAAATTATTCAAGAAAGAACAAAAATTATAGCCAGACCATTCCCCCTTATTTCTGAAACTGCTGACGCTAGAATTTTGTAAAAAATACAAATAATAGTTCTTTACTTAAATAATATATTACAGGAAAACCTATAAGAAGTCTATGGTCTAAAAAAATGGCAAAAATAAGTAAAATAGGAAAATAATGGTAAATACAATACACAGTCAACGTACGGAACCCTCACCAAGTGAGTTTAACTCGCACTTGTCAAGTTTATTTTTTAAGTAAATACATTTTAAGTAAATAATTTCATTGAGAACGTCCTCCTGACATCTAGACATACATTTTAGGTACAAAGGTAGGTACATACCAAATTATGTAAGTAGGTACTTCGTTGACCTTTATCTTCCGTAAGGATTGAACGTAACAAACATAAGTTATACATACAAGTTGATAATAATATACATATAAATACTGAGTTGGTCCTTCTTTTTAGTTTTTAATACCTGGATGATTTTTCACATCTGTGGAGACTTAGCTGGCAATGATGGTCATTAATTATTATTACTTAGAGGCGTCGTCCTAATTGGCAGCGATCGTACGAGCAAACGATGTGTTCATCGTCGTGCGATGAAAATGATTACTATGCTCGTGCGATGAATTGCGAGCTTTAATTAGGACACGATTATTTAGTGTGTGTTTAATTTCGTCGTGCGACTAAATCGCATCGTTTGCTCGTACGATCGCTGCCAATTAGGACAACGCCAGAGAATAAAGAATGACTTAAATAAAAAAAAACAATACACCCGTCTGCGTACAAAAACTAAAAGAAAAAAAAGCAAGCCCAATAGCTTAGAATATTGTTAAAAGTAAAACTGAATAAATACACCATAGAACGATTAACAGTCGGGATCATTCTTCAATCAGCCCTATAAAATTTAAATCGGGTTCGACTATTAACATCATCAGTTTCAATAATGTAATGACCACTAAAATTAACAGTGAATACATACCTAAAATTGATGTAACATTTATAAATAAAGTTTCAGTTGGTATTTATGTGTCTCATATCAGAAGAAAATTGACCTAAATTTTTTATTGAGAGACTTAGATTAATTTCAGTAAGTATTTTATCCTTCCAATTAGAAG
The DNA here is from genome assembly GCA_963932265.1 of Thymelicus lineola. NCBI lineage: Eukaryota > Metazoa > Arthropoda > Insecta > Lepidoptera > Hesperiidae > Thymelicus > Thymelicus lineola. Next base: position 44,730 of record CAWVQL010000213.1, on the reverse strand, counting down.
GATTGCCTACAGTAATTTGGTATGTCAATTGTATTATCATTTATATTTGTTATAATGTATCAGACATTACCTAATTATTTTCATTAAAACTGAACTCGATATTACTTCTGCGTATAATAAGTGTTAATGGGTGGCAAGAGAATTAATTTTATGAATGAATATTTGATACAAAGTATATTGTATCATAATAACGTTTAATTTAATGAGGTAGATGTTAAAATATAAATACCAATTCAGTAATAATGCTGAACATAAAAACTTATTTGGAACGTGTTATCCATGTTAAAACTTAGTCTAGCATCGCTGAACTATAGACATCACATAAAACATTCTAGCATAGCTATCAACCATTGTCTTGAATCTTGATGTAAAAAATAAATATGCTGTACAAACTTCAACAAATCGGACAGTGCCACCGCCAAGTCGGGCTTAAAAGTAAACTACCTTTTCACCATTCTTTGGAAGCGTTTATATTTGTTGTATGGGTCTTATTTATAACTAAGCCACTTGCTGATTTTTAATTGATCTAAACGTATACAAAGAACATAGAAGTAACACCAACCTTAAATTCGGCGTAGAGATGGAGCTTCGTTCTTAAATGGTATTAAATGAATCAACACCAATTTTGTCTCCTTATAATAATTGCCCCTTAGTCTTAATATCTTTGTTATTTTACAACTTTTAATAGTCAAAAAATTTCCACTAAGCCTTGGCACGGTTTTTACACAATGTTGGTTTGAGTCTTTCGCAGACAGTGCACACAAATTTTATTGTCAATGGACCGATCTATTTGTTTGGGTCTTCAGAAAGTGAACATAAGCAAATGCAATAGACTTGTTAGCATATAGACAAAAGAAATTATTTAAATGTTATAATGAGATAAGAAGGTATTTTTTATGTTACATCGCAAATGATTGATGAATGCGAAAATATTGTAGACGCTTAACGTAACACTAGAGGCATGAAGTGTAAAAAAGCTTCATATTATAAAAAGATCATTTGCCATTTGGTATTTTCAATAAGATTAAATAGATTAAGATTTACAGATTTTACAAATTGTAATAAAAGTTGAAACGAACCTGTTTGCTTGAAAATTATAGTAATCAGCATTTCCTACATATTATTATAGTCAGCGTTGCCTACATATAGGAAAAAGCATTTTATTTTTTACATTTTAATTTTCTTGTTAATTGGTTTTAGCCATGACGAGACTCCTTCTATATACCTACCTCTAATATCAGCCCTGTTGTATTATATTTCTACGGGATATATATGATTGCTAAGTTAAACGACACAATTTGCTTACAGGATATATATAATTTAGCTTCCTATTGATACAGCACCCATAATCGTATAACACTTCGTACACATCTCTATTACACCTTATTTAGACACTAGCTTTTGCCCGCGGTTTCGTCAGCAGTAGAGTGGTTTCCAAAAGATTTTTTTATTAATTAATTAGATAATAGATGATGCCCGTAGCTTTGTGCACATGGATATCGATTTTTTACAAATCCAATGGAAAAACTGTACTTTTCCGGAATAAAAAGTAGCTTATGTGTTAATCCAAAGTTTCCAAATTTCAGCCAAATCGGTTTAGGTAGTAGTTGTGGCGTGATTCTTTAATCACAACAAAGATCCAAACATCCAAACTTTCACATTTATAATATTAATACAATTAGACACCACGGTTTGATTAGACGATGCTCGACCTAACACTTACCACAGGTTACTATTACGTCTACCGGACGCTGTTATTGCCCAGACGATAATGGTCTTCCACGCTATCATCTGGCATTGTGTCAAGAGTACACGACAGACTTCCATGACACTCTTTGTAACGCTAGTACTCGGCGACATATTTATGAATAAACGTTACTCGATTTCACTAAAAATAATATATTTTTGTCATAATAATGACAATGTATTAGAATGTATATCTGTTCGGTTTACCTCTATTTTTTCAAATAGTTAGTTGTTAATTGCCCTAATGGCCTTTGTGGCTTCACGAGGACAAAGGGGTGAGCCTGGAGAGACTCAGCCGAGAAGACACTCACCATCTTCGAGAAGTAGAGGATCGTGAACGTCCTGAGGGCACCCCCTTTTCGTTTCAGCAGTATGTACTAGAAAAACAGTTAATAACCACCACAAATCAGCTTCATTCTTGCCTGAAAACCCTGCCTGAGTTTGAGTTAGAGTTTGACTCTTCATCAGAATAGAATGGTGCTTCGTCTACTCTTAACAGTAACGGCTTTGTCTTGGTAGTCATTTCTTTCTTTTTCTCCCTCTCCTATTTCTTGGTCGACAATACATCTGTTATGCGTGAGGTATCACTGATATCCACGGCGACTGTGCCACTTATGCTGTCCATACACGATCAAGTATACTTGTCAAGTTTGCAGCGGATTTGACGCGGGATCCATTAAACTTAACGGTGTATGGCCACGGTATGGCCATCTGGCTATATTAGCTATCTCATACAGACTAGATGCCGCATCAAGTCAAACTACAAATTTGACAAGTATACGTGATCGCGTATGGCCAACTTTACCATCTGGTATATTGTCAGCTTATTTTTCAACTAATAACAAAATTGAAATATGTGCTGGGACACATTGAAGAAGTGAAACTTCAACGGAAAAGTGGAAAAACGAATGGCAACGGATAAGTGGAAAAACGAATCGCAACGGACAAGTGGAAAAACGAATGGCAACGGACAAGTGGAAAAACTAATCATAATCAAGCAAAGTAAAAGGACTATTATTGAATAACCAATGCCATAGAATACACCTTCTTGAACATATTTATATGTATCTAAACATACGATAGCAACACGACCTAAACTCCCATTCCTTGGAGAAAATTATACCCATATTATGATATGAAAAAATTCCGTCATGTAATATATAAATAGCCGTGTCATTGTGCAGAAATCAAGAATAAATTACAAGCAGAACTGGGGAATGCTCGGTTCGCTTGTAATTACATTTCCTCCATATTTTGTACAGAGAAGGATCATTTTAGAGTTTGAATAGAAGGTATAAATATGTTTTTTTATTTTTAGTAATTCAGTATTTTTATCTATTATGGACAGTAAAATTTCATAACGAACTGTTGCTAAATTAATGATTTGTATAAATTAATTAAAATCACCTTACTGCTGAGTTTAAACTCTACTTTTAATATCTTATTATGAAGTACTTTCAGATACTTACCAAATTATTTGCTTATTAGTTAGTTGACTTTCGGCAGAACAATTCATCACCCACACGCCTATTAATTGACTGTTTTAAAGCCAAAAGGCTCATAGCCATCGTTAATAATCCACCAACTTGCCAACTTCACCCTCTGAATCATAGTTATATGAACGATCGTTAATGTTAAAAATTTTTGAATGTCTACAGAAATTGTAGTATTTCCATTTCGTTTCCATGTCAGACAATAAAAGCCGTTTGGTGGCTCGTGTGTTCTATAGTTGGCTTTGTGAACTTGGCACCCGACTTTGGAAAATTTAAATTTTTTTTCTTGATTCTTATAGGTTTTAGTTTGTAGTTGATTGTAGTAACTTTTTTTTCATTTGTAGTAGCTCTAAAAAAAAATTACAGAATTTTGAAAAAAAACTTGGCACCCGACTTTTGAAAAATTGAAATTTAATACTTGATTCATAAAAAGAATCGTTTGTAGTTGATTGTAGTGAAAAAATTTTTGTTTGTAGTAAAAAAAATTAAGTATTTTTTTGTATTTTAAGTTACTGTGACTTAATATAAAAATTGTTTTTTGAGTTTCTTGTATATTTTAGTATGTAGTTGATAGTAGTATTTTTCTTTTTTTTTTAAGTAGCTCCAAAAATTTTTAAGCGATTTTTTTGTTATTTTTATTTGTAGTAGCCATTTTTTCGTTTGTAGTAACTCTTTTTCGTTTGTAGTTAGTAGTTTTCGTTTGAAGTATCAATTTTTTCGTTTGTAGTAACTTTATTTCGTTTGTAGTTAGAATTTTTCGTTTGTAGTAGTAATTTTTTAATTGTAGTTCGATTGTAGTTAGTAGTTTTCGTTTGAAGTAGCGATTTCTTCGTTTGTAGTAACTTACTTTCGGTTGTAGTTAGTAGTTTTCGTTTGTAGTAGCATTTTTTTTCAATTTTTTCGTTTGTAGTAACTTTATTTCGTTTGTAGTATAAACTTTTTCGTTTGTAGTAACTTCTTATCGTTTGAAGTAAGTAGTTTTCATTTGTAGTAACTTTATTTCGTTTGTAGTATCAATTTTTTCGTTTGTAGTAACTTCCTATCGTTTGTAGTAAGTAGTTTTCGTTTGTAGTAGTATTTTTTTTGTTTGTAGTAACTTCTTTTCGTTTGTAGTTAGAGGTTTTCGTTTGTAGTAGCGATTTTTTTCAATTTTTTCGTTTGTAGTAACTTTATTTCGTTTGGAGTATCAATTTTTTCGTTTGTAGTAACTTCTGTTCGTTTGTAATAACTTCTTTTCGTTTGTAGTGACTTCTTATCATTTAAAGTAAGTAGCTTTTGTTTGTAGTAGTATTATTTTTGTTTGTAGTAACTTTATTTCGCTTGTAGTAAGTAGTTTTCGTTTGTAGTAGTATTTTTTTTGGTTGTTGTAAGTTCTTTTCGTTTATTGTTAGTGGTTTTCATTTGTAGTAGCGATTTTTTCCAATTTTTTCGTTTGTAGTAACTTTATTTCGTTTGTAGTATCAATTTTTTCGTTTGTAGTAACTTCTTATCGTTTGAAGTAAGTAGTTTTCATTTGTAGTAACTTTATTTCGTTTGTAGTATCAATTTTTTCGTTTGTAGTAACTTCCTATCGTTTGTAGTAAGTAGTTTTCGTTTGTAGTAGTATTTTTTTTGTTTGTAGTAACTTCTTTTCGTTTGTAGTTAGAGGTTTTCGTTTGTAGTAGCGATTTTTTTCAATTTTTTCGTTTGTAGTAACTTTATTTCGTTTGGAGTATCAATTTTTTCGTTTGTAGTAACTTCTGTTCATTTGTAATAACTTCTTTTCGTTTGTAGTGACTTCTTATCATTTAAAGTAAGTAGCTTTTGTTTGTAGTAGTATTATTTTTGTTTGTAGTAACTTTATTTCGCCTGTAGTAAGTAGTTTTCGTTTGTAGTAGTATTTTTTTTGGTTGTTGTAAGTTCTTTTCGTTTATTGTTAGTGGTTTTCATTTGTAGTAGCGATTTTTTCCAATTTTTTCGTTTGTAGTAACTTTATTTCGTTTGTAGTATCAATTTTTTCGTTTGTAGTAACTTCTATTCATTTGTAGTGACTTCTTTTCGTTTGTAGTGACTTCTTATCGTTTAAAGTAAGTAGCTTTCGTTTGTAGTAGTATTATTTTTGTTTGTAGTAACTTTATTTCGCTTGTAGTAAGTAGTTTTCGTTTGTAGTAGTATTTTTTTTGGTTGTTGTAAGTTCTTTTCGTGTATAGTTAGTGGTTTTCATTTGTAGTAGCGATTTTTTCCAATTTTTTCGTTTGTAGTAACTTTATTTCGTTTGAAGTATCAATTTTTTCGTTTGTAGTAACTTCTATTCGTTTGTAGTGACTTCGTTTCGTTTGTAGTGACTTCTTATCGTTTAAAGTAAGAAGTTTTCATTTGTAGTAGTATTATTTTTGTTTGTAGTAACTTTATTTCGCTTGTAGTAAGTAGTTTTCGTTTGTAGTAGTATTTTTTTTAGTTGTTGTAAGTTCTTTTCGTTTGTAGTTAGTGCTTTTCATTTGTAGTAGCGATTTTTTCCAATTTTTTCGTTTGTAGTAACTTTATTTCGTTTGTAGTAACTTCTATTCATTTGTAGTGACTTCTTTTCGTTTGTAGTGACTTCTTATCGTTTAAAGTAAGTAGCTTTCGTTTGTAGTAGTATTATTTTTGTTTGTAGTAACTTTATTTCGCTTGTAGTAAGTAGTTTTCGTTTGTAGTAGTATTTTTTTTGGTTGTTGTAAGTTCTTTTCGTGTATAGTTAGTGGTTTCCATTTGTAGTAGCGATTTTTTCCAATTTTTTCGTTTGTAGTAACTTTATTTCGTTTGTAGTATCAATTTTTTCGTTTCTAGTAACTTCTATTCGTTTGTAGTGACTTCTTTTCGTTTGTAGTGACTTCTTATCGTTTAAATTAAGTAGCTTTCGTTTGTAGTAGTATTATTTTTGTTTGTAGTAACTTTATTTCGCTTGTAGTAAGTAGTTTTCGTTTGTAGTAGTATTTTTTTTGGTTGTTGTAAGTTCTTTTCGTTTGTAGTTAGTGGTTTTCATTTGTAGTAGCGATTTTTTCCAATTTTTTCGTTTGTAGTAACTTTATTTCTTTTGAAGTATCAATTTTTTCGTTTGTAGTAACTTCTATTCGTTTGTAGTGACTTCGTTTCGTTTGTAGTGACTTCTTATCGTTTAAAGTAAGAAGTTTTCGTTTGTAGTAGTATTATTTTTGTTTGTAGTAACTTTATTTCGCTTGTAGTAAGTAGTTTTCGTTTGTAGTAGTATTTTTTTTGGTTGTTGTAAGTTCTTTTCGTTTATTGTTAGTGGTTTTCATTTGTAGTAGCGATTTTTTCCAATTTTTTCGTTTGTAGTAACTTTATTTCGTTTGTAGTATCAATTTTTTCGTTTGTAGTAACTTCTATTCATTTGTAGTGACTTCTTTTCGTTTGTAGTGACTTCTTATCGTTTAAAGTAAGTAGCTTTCGTTTGTAGTAGTATTATTTTTGTTTGTAGTAACTTTATTTCGCTTGTAGTAAGTAGTTTTCGTTTGTAGTAGTATTTTTTTTGGTTGTTGTAAGTTCTTTTCGTGTATAGTTAGTGGTTTTCATTTGTAGTAGCGATTTTTTCCAATTTTTTCGTTTGTAGTAACTTTATTTCGTTTGTAGTATCAATTTTTTCGTTTGTAGTAACTTCTGTTCGTTTGTAATAACTTCTTTTCGTTTGTAGTGACTTCTTATCATTTAAAGTAAGTAGCTTTTGTTTGTAGTAGTATTATTTTTGTTTGTAGTAACTTTATTTCGCTTGTAGTAAGTAGTTTTCGTTTGTAGTAGTATTTTTTTTGGTTGTTGTAAGTTCTTTTCGTGTATAGTTAGTGGTTTTCATTTGTAGTAGCGATTTTTTCCAATTTTTTCGTTTGTAGTAACTTTATTTCGTTTGAAGTATCAATTTTTTCGTTTGTAGTAACTTCTATTCGTTTGTAGTGACTTCGTTTCGTTTGTAGTGACTTCTTATCGTTTAAAGTAAGAAGTTTTCATTTGTAGTAGTATTATTTTTGTTTGTAGTAACTTTATTTCGCTTGTAGTAAGTAGTTTTCGTTTGTAGTAGTATTTTTTTTGGTTGTTGTAAAGTCTTTTCGTTTATTGTTAGTGGTTTTCATTTGTAGTAGCGATTTTTTCCAATTTTTTCGTTTGTAGTAACTTTATTTCGTTTGTAGTATCAATTTTTTCGTTTGTAGTAACTTCTATTCATTTGTAGTGACTTCTTTTCGTTTGTAGTGACTTCTTATTGTTTAAAGTAAGTAGCTTTCGTTTGTAGTAGTATTATTTTTGTTTGTAGTAACTTTATTTCGCTTGTAGTAAGTAGTTTTCGTTTGTAGTAGTATTTTTTTTGGTTGTTGTAAGTTCTTTTCGTTTGTAGTTAGTGGTTTTCATTTGTAGTAGCGATTTTTTCCAATTTTTTCGTTTGTAGTAACTTTATTTCATTTGAAGTATCAATTTTTTCGTTTGTAGTAACTTCTATTCGTTTGTAGTGACTTCGTTTCGTTTGTAGTGACTTCTTATCGTTTAAAGTAAGAAGTTTTCGTTTGTAGTAGTATTATTTTTGTTTGTAGTAATTTTATTTCGCTTGTAGTAAGTAGTTTTCGTTTGTAGTAGTATTTTTTTTGGTTGTTGTAAGTTCTTTTCGTTTATTGTTAGTGGTTTTCATTTGTAGTAGCGATTTTTTCCAATTTTTTCGTTTGTAGTAACTTCTATTCATTTGTAGTGACTTCTTTTCGTTTGTAGTGACTTCTTATCGTTTAAAGTAAGTAGCTTTCATTTGTAGTAGTATTATTTTTGTTTGTAGTAACTTTATTTCGCTTGTAGTAAGTAGTTTTCGTTTGTAGTAGTATTTTTTTTGGTTGTTGTAAGTTCTTTTCGTGTATAGTTAGTGGTTTTCATTTGTAGTAGCGATTTTTTCCAATTTTTTCGTTTGTAGTAACTTTATTTCGTTTGTAGTATCAATTTTTTCGTTTGTAGTAACTTCTGTTCGTTTGTAATAACTTCTTTTCGTTTGTAGTGACTTCTTATCATTTAAAGTAAGTAGCTTTTGTTTGTAGTAGTATTATTTTTGTTTGTAGTAACTTTATTTCGCTTGTAGTAAGTAGTTTTCGTTTGTAGTAGTATTTTTTTTGGTTGTTGTAAAGTCTTTTCGTTTATTGTTAGTGGTTTTCATTTGTAGTAGCGATTTTTTCCAATTTTTTCGTTTGCAGTAACTTTATTTCGTTTGTAGTATCAATTTTTTCGTTTGTAGTAACTTCTATTCATTTGTAGTGACTTCTTTTCGTTTGTAGTGACTTCTTATTGTTTAAAGTAAGTAGCTTTCGTTTGTAGTAGTATTATTTTTGTTTGTAGTAACTTTATTTCGCTTGTAGTAAGTAGTTTTCGTTTGTAGTAGTATTTTTTTTGGTTGTTGTAAGTTCTTTTCGTTTGTAATTAGTGGTTTTCATTTGTAGTAGCGATTTTTTCCAATTTTTTCGTTTGTAGTAACTTTATTTCATTTGAAGTATCAATTTTTTCGTTTGTAGTAACTTCTATTCGTTTGTAGTGACTTCGTTTCGTTTGTAGTGACTTCTTATCGTTTAAAGTAAGAAGTTTTCGTTTGTAGTAGTATTATTTTTGTTTGTAGTAATTTTATTTCGCTTGTAGTAAGTAGTTTTCGTTTGTAGTAGTATTTTTTTTGGTTGTTGTAAGTTCTTTTCGTTTATTGTTAGTGGTTTTCATTTGTAGTAGCGATTTTTTCCAATTTTTTCGTTTGTAGTAACTTTATTTCGTTTGTAGTATCAATTTTTCGTTTGTAGTAACTTCTTATCGTTTAAAGTAAGTAGCTTTCGTTTGTAGTAGTATTATTTTTGTTTGTAGTAACTTTATTTCGCTTGTAGTAAGTAGTTTTCGTTTGTAGTAGTATTTTTTGTGGTTGTTGTAAGTTCTTTTCGTTTGTAGTTAGTGGTTTTCATTTGTAGTAGCGATTTTTTCCAATTTTTTCGTTTGTAGTAACTTTATTTCGTTTGTAGTATCAATTTTTTCGTTTGTAGTAACTTCTATTCGTTTGTAATGACTTCTTTTCGTTTGTAGTGACTTCTTATCGTTTAAAGTAAGTAGCTTTCGTAGTAGTAAACGAATAGAAGTTACTACAAACGAAAAAATTGATACTCCAAATAAAATAAAGTTACTACAAACGAAATAATTGGAAAAAATCGATTCTACAAATGAAAACCACTAACTATAAACGAAAAGAACTTACAATAACCAAAAAAAATACTACTACAAACGAAAACTACTTACTACAAGCGAAATAAAGTTACTACAAACAAAAATAATACTACTACAAAGGAAAGATTCTTACTTTAAACTATAAGAAGTAACTACAAACGAAAAGAAGTCACTACAAACGAATAGAAGTTACTACAAACGAAACAATTGATACTTCAAAAGAAATAAAGTTACTACAAACGAAAAAATTGGAAAAAATCGCTACTACAAATGAAAACCACTAACTACAAACGAAAAGAACTTACAATAACCAAAAAAAATACTACTACAAACGAAAACTACTTACTATAAGCGAAATAAAGTTACTACAAACAAAAATAATACTACTACAAACGAAAGCTACTTAATTTAAACGATAAGAAGTCACTACAAACGAAAAGAAGTCACTACAAACGAATAGAAGTTACTAGAAACGAAAAAATTGATACTACAAACGAAATAAAGTTACTACAAACGAAAAAATTGGAAAAAATCGCTACTACAAATGAAAACCACTAACTATACACGAAAAGAACTTAACACAACCAAAAAAAATACTACTACAAACGAAAACTACTTACTACAAGCGAAATAAAGTTACTACAAACAAAAATAATACTACTACAAACGAAAGCTACTTAATTTAAACGATAAGAAGTCACTACAAACGAAAAGAAGTCACTACAAACGAATAGAAGTTACTAGAAACGAAAAAATTGATACTACAAACGAAATAAAGTTACTACAAACGAAAAAATTGGAAAAAATCGCTACTACAAATGAAAGCCACTAACAATAAACGAAAAGAACTTACAATAACCAAAAAAAATACTACTACAAACGAAAACTACTTACTACAAGCGAAATAAAGTTACTACAAACAAAAATAATACTACTACAAACGAAAGCTTCTTACTTTAAACGATAAGAAGTCACTACAAACGAAACGAAGTCACTACAAACGAATAGAAGTTACTACAAACGAAAAAATTGATACTTCAAAAGAAATAAAGTTACTACAAACGAAAAAATTGGAAAAAATCGCTACTACAAATGAAAACCACTAACTACAAACGAAAAGAACTTACAACAACCAAAAAAAATACTACTATAAACGAAAACTACTTACTATAAGCGAAATAAAGTTACTACAAACAAAAATAATACTACTACAAACGAAAGCTACTTAATTTAAACGATAAGAAGTCACTACAAACGAAAAGAAGTCACTACAAACGAATAGAAGTTACTAGAAACGAAAAAATTTATACTACAAACGAAATAAAGTTACTACAAACGAAAAAATTGGAAAAAATCGCTACTACAAATGAAAACCACTAACTATATACGAAAAGAACTTACAACAACCAAAAAAAATACTACTACAAACAAAAACTACTTACTACAAGCGAAATAAAGTTACTACAAACAAAAATAATACTACTACAAACGAAAACTTCTTACTTTAAACGATAAGAAGTCACTACAAACGAAACGAAGTCACTACAAACGAATAGAAGTTACTACAAACGAAAAAATTGATACTTCAAACGAAATAAAGTTACTACAAACGAAAAAATTGGAAAAAATCGCTACTACAAATGAAAACCACTAACTATACACGAAAAGAACTTACAACAACCAAAAAAAATACTACTACAAACGAAAACTACTTACTACAAGCGAAATAAAGTTATTACAAACAAAAATAATACTACTACAAACGAAAGCTACTTACTTTAAACGATAAGAAGTCACTACAAACGAAAAGAAGTCACTACAAATGAATAGAAGTTACTACAAACGAAAAAATTGATACTACAAACGAAATAAAGTTACTACAAACGAAAAAATTGGAAAAAATCGCTACTAAAAATGAAAACCACTAACAATAAACGAAAAGAACTTACAACAACCAAAAAAAATACTACTACAAACGAAAACTACTTACTACAAGCGAAATAAAGTTACTACAAACAAAAATAATACTACTACAAACGAAAACTTCTTACTTTAAACGATAAGAAGTCACTACAAACGAAACGAAGTCACTACAAACGAATAGAAGTTACTACAAACGAAAAAATTGATATTTTAAACGAAATAAAGTTACTACAAACGAAAAAATTGGAAAAAATCGCTACTACAAATGAAAACCACTAACTACAAACGAAAAGAACTTACAACAACCAAAAAAAAATACTACTACAAACGAAAACTACTTACTACAAGCGAAATAAAGTTACTACAAACAAAAATAATACTACTACAAACGAAAGCTACTCAATTTAAACGATAAGAAGTCACTACAAACGAAAAGAAGTCACTACAAACGAATAGAAGTTACTAGAAACGAAAAAATTGATACTACAAACGAAAAAATTGGAAAAAATCGCTACTACAAATGAAAACCACTAACTATACACGAAAAGAACTTACAACAACCAAAAAAAATACTACTACAAACGAAAACTACTTACTACAAGCGAAATAAAGTTACTACAAACAAAAATAATACTACTACAAACGAAAGCTACTTACTTTAAACGATAAGAAGTCACTACAAACGAAAAGAAGTCACTACAAATGAATAGAAGTTACTACAAACGAAAAAATTGATACTACAAACGAAATAAAGTTACTACAAACGAAAAAATTGGAAAAAATCGCTACTACAAATGAAAACCACTAACTACAAACGAAAAGAACTTACAACAACCAAAAAAAATACTACTACAAACGAAAACTACTTACTACAAGCGAAATAAAGTTACTACAAACAAAAATAATACTACTACAAACGAAAACTTCTTACTTTAAACGATAAGAAGTCACTACAAACGAATAGAAGTTACTACAAACGAAAAAATTGATACTTCAAACGAAATAAAGTTACTACAAACGAAAAAATTGGAAAAAATCGCTACTACAAATGAAAACCACTAACTATACACGAAAAAAACTTACAACAACCAAAAAAAATACTACTACAAACGAAAACTACTTACTACAAGCGAAATAAAGTTATTACAAACAAAAATAATACTACTACAAACGAAAGCTACTTACTTTAAACGATAAGAAGTCACTACAAACGAAAAGAAGTCACTACAAACGAATAGAAGTTACTACAAACGAAAAAATTGATACTTCAAACGAAATAAAGTTACTACAAACGAAAAAATTGGAAAAAATCGCTACTACAAATGAAAACCACTAACTATACACGAAAAGAACTTACAACAACCAAAAAAAATACTACTACAAACGAAAACTACTTACTACAAGCGAAATAAAGTTATTACAAACAAAAATAATACTACTACAAACGAAAGCTACTTACTTTAAACGATAAGAAGTCACTACAAACGAAAAGAAGTCACTACAAATGAATAGAAGTTACTACAAACGAAAAAATTGATACTACAAACGAAATAAAGTTACTACAAACGAAAAAATTGGAAAAAATCGCTACTACAAATGAAAACCACTAACTACAAACGAAAAGAACTTACAACAACCAAAAAAAATACTACTACAAACGAAAACTACTTACTACAAGCGAAATAAAGTTACTACAAACAAAAATAATACTACTACAAACGAAAAAATTGGAAAAAATCGCTACTACAAATGAAAACCACTAACTATACACGAAAAGAACTTACAACAACCAAAAAAAATACTACTACAAACGAAAACTACTTACTACAAGCGAAATAAAGTTATTACAAACAAAAATAATACTACTACAAACGAAAGCTACTTACTTTAAACGATAACAAGTCACTACAAACGAAAAGAAGTCACTACAAACGAATAGAAGTTACTACAAACGAAAAAATTGATACTTCAAACGAAATAAAGTTACTACAAACGAAAAAATTGGAAAAAATCGCTACTACAAATGAAAACCACTAACTATACACGAAAAGAACTTACAACAACCAAAAAAAATACTACTACAAACGAAAACTACTTACTACAAGCGAAATAAAGTTATTACAAACAAAAATAATACTACTACAAACGAAAGCTACTTACTTTAAACGATAAGAAGTCACTACAAACGAAAAGAAGTCACTACAAATGAATAGAAGTTACTACAAACGAAAAAATTGATACTACAAACGAAATAAAGTTACTACAAACGAAAAAATTGGAAAAAATCGCTACTACAAATGAAAACCACTAACTACAAACGAAAAGAACTTACAACAACCAAAAAAAATACTACTACAAACGAAAACTACTTACTACAAGCGAAATAAAGTTACTACAAACAAAAATAATACTACTACAAATGAAAACTTCTTACTTTAAACGATAAGAAGTCACTACAAACGAAACGAAGTCACTACAAACGAATAGAAGTTACTACAAACGAAAAAATTGATACTTCAAACGAAATAAAGTTACTACAAACGAAAAAATTGGAAAAAATCGCTACTACAAATGAAAACCACTAACTATACACGAAAAGAACTTACAACAACCAAAAAAAATACTACTACAAACGAAAACTACTTACTACAAGCGAAATAAAGTTATTACAAACAAAAATAATACTACTACAAACGAAAGCTACTTACTTTAAACGATAAGAAGTCACTACAAACGAAAAGAAGTCACTACAAACGAATAGAAGTTACTACAAACGAAAAAATTGATACTTCAAACGAAATAAAGTTACTACAAACGAAAAAATTGGAAAAAATCGCTACTACAAATAAAAACCACTAACTACAAACGAAAAGAACTTACAACAACCAAAAAAAAATACTACTACAAACGAAAACTACTTACTACAAGCGAAATAAAGTTACTACAAACAAAAATAATACTACTACAAACGAAAGCTACTCAATTTAAACGATAAGAAGTCACTACAAACGAAAAGAAGTCACTACAAACGAATAGAAGTTACTAGAAACGAAAAAATTGATACTACAAACGAAAAAATTGGAAAAAATCGCTACTACAAATGAAAACCACTAACTATACACGAAAAGAACTTACAACAACCAAAAAAAATACTACTACAAACGAAAACTACTTACTACAAGCGAAATAAAGTTACTACAAACAAAAATAATACTACTACAAATGAAAGCTACTTACTTTAAACGATAAGAAGTCACTACAAACGAAAAGAAGTCACTACAAATGAATAGAAGTTGCTACAAACGAAAAAATTGATACTACAAACGAAATAAAGTTACTACAAACGAAAAAATTGGAAAAAATCGCTACTACAAATGAAAACCACTAACTACAAACGAAAAGAACTTACAACAACCAAAAAAAATACTACTACAAACGAAAACTACTTACTACAAGCGAAATAAAGTTACTACAAACAAAAATAATACTACTACAAACGAAAACTTCTTACTTTAAACGATAAGAAGTCACTACAAACGAAACGAAGTCACTACAAACGAATAGAAGTTACTACAAACGAAAAAATTGATACTTCAAACGAAATAAAGTTACTACAAACGAAAAAATTGGAAAAAATCGCTACTACAAATGAAAACCACTAACTATACACGAAAAGAACTTACAACAACCAAAAAAAATACTACTACAAACGAAAACTACTTACTACAAGCGAAATAAAGTTATTACAAACAAAAATAATACTACTACAAACGAAAGCTACTTACTTTAAACGATAAGAAGTCACTACAAACGAAAAGAAGTTACTACAAATGAATAGAAGTTACTACAAACGAAAAAATTGATACTACAAACTAAATAAAGTTACTACAAACGAAAAAATTGGAAAAAATCGCTACTACAAATGAAAACCACTAACAATAAACGAAAAGAACTTACAACAACCAAAAAAAATACTACTACAAACGAAAACTACTTACTACAAGCGAAATAAAGTTACTACAAACAAAAATAATACTACTACAAACAAAAGCTACTTACTTTAAATGACAAGAAGTCACTACAAACGAAAAGAAGTTATTACAAACGAACAGAAGTTACTAGAAACGAAAAAATTTATACTCCAAACGAAATAAAGTTACTACAAACGAAAAAATTGAAAAAAATCGCTACTACAAACGAAAACCTCTAACTACAAACGAAAAGAAGTTACTACAAACAAAAAAAATACTACTACAAACGAAAACTACTTACTACAAACGATAGGAAGTTACTACAAACGAAAAAATTTATAAAACAAACGAAATAAAGTTACTACAAACGAAAAAATTGGAAAAAATCGCTACTACAAATGAAAACCACTAACAATAAACGAAAAGAACTTACAACAACCAAAAAAAATACTACTACAAACGAAAACTACTTACTACAAGCGAAATAAAGTTACTACAAACAAAAATAATACTACTACAAACAAAAGCTACTTACTTTAAATGATAAGAAGTCACTACAAACGAAAAGAAGTTATTACAAACGAACAGAAGTTACTACAAACGAAAAAATTGATACTCCAAACGAAATAAAGTTACTACAAACGAAAAAATTGAAAAAAATCGCTACTACAAACGAAAACCTCTAACTACAAAAGAAAAGAAGTTACTACAAACAAAAAAAATACTACTACAAACGAAAACTACTTACTACAAACGATAGGAAGTTACTACAAACGAAAAAATTGATACTACAAACGAAATAAAGTTACTACAAATGAAAACTACTTACTTCAAACGATAAGAAGTTACTACAAACGAAAAAGTTTATACTACAAACGAAATAAAGTTACTACAAACGAAAAAATTGAAAAAAAATGCTACTACAAACGATAACTACTAACTACAACCGAAAGTAAGTTACTACAAACGAAGAAATCGCTACTTCAAACGAAAACTACTAACTACAATCGAACTACAATTAAAAAATTACTACTACAAACGAAAAATTCTAACTACAAACGAAATAAAGTTACTACAAACGAAAAAATTGATACTTCAAACGAAAACTACTAACTACAAACGAAAAAGAGTTACTACAAACGAAAAAATGGCTACTACAAATAAAAATAACAAAAAAATCGCTTAAAAATTTTTGGAGCTACTTAAAAAAAAAAGAAAAATACTACTATCAACTACATACTAAAATATACAAGAAACACAAAAAACAATTTTTATATTAAGTCACAGTAACTTAAAATACAAAAAAAATACTTAATTTTTTTTACTACAAACAAAAATTTTTTCACTACAATCAACTACAAACGATTCTTTTTATGAATCAACTATTAAATTTCAATTTTTCAAAAGTCGGGTGCCAAGTTTTTTTTCAAAATTCTGTAATTTTTTTTTAGAGCTACTACAAATGAAAAAAAAGTTACTACAATCAACTACAAACTAAAACCTATAAGAATCAAGAAAAAAAATTTAAATTTTCCAAAGTCGGGTGCCAAGTTCACAAAGCCTTCTATAGTTGACTATTTTCATAACAACCAGAACATAAATGATATTGAACTAATGCCTACGGTTACAAGAAAACAAGGTGACGTTGCTTTTTAATGTACCTACTCATAATTCGAATCGCTGCGCTGGGTGAAAAAATAGCTTTAACACGAAATCTCATTTTCTTTTGTTAGCATATACGGTATTGGAGATTGCGTAATATATTCGGATGATACTGAGACGAGAAATAACGTTCTTTCCTACAGTAATTCGATTTATTGTTGACAAGTATCAAAGCAGGTAACGAGCACCGTTTTACCAGGAAAACTATAATAAATATAATAGAAAAAAATTGTGACCAACCCAAGTGTGGTAAGTTTTCCTACTACCCAAAGTGCCTCTATTATAATCACTAACAATAAAAAGTTGAACATAAGTTATAAATATCCCGTACCTTTTTTCTAAATCCCTAATTTACTCAAGCAAAATACTCCTATCTTAATTACCTACTTGCACGATACGATCCGCTTAGTTCAGCGAGCACAGATGTAATTCCGTAACAACTAAAAGTACAAAAAATGTGTCGATGATTCTTTCCAATGGTATATCATGGAGCATGTAATAAAAATAGTTTGTGATTATTACATTGCAAGTAATACTAGATGGCAGTTTATCCGTGTACCTACTTATTTTGAAAAATATTTTATTTTACTGTGTATGAACAACGTAAATGTATTGACAAATTTTATTAAATGTGTATGTTCAAGAAAGTTCAGGGATGGCTGACCCGTTATGCGGTACTCTTGTCGAGATTCAAAGTGATGAGTTCAGCAAAACTATTAGAGATTGACATGCCGCTATAGTAAAAGTGGCTTAATATGATGAGCATTTTCCAAAAGTCGATAAATATTAGCGGCTTGGAGTATCCGACAAAACCACTAAGGAATCGGCTAAACTATTATAGATACGGTAATACTGTCGTAATAAAATTTGTTCAATATCTTGATTATACCGATACCGATCAAGTATAAAAATACGATCACCGTCATCGAAGAAGATCACCCATTATTTTGTATTCCTTTCCTTTGCTCATTATGCATATAATTTTATGGTGTACAAACAATAAAGTGTAAAATAAAGAGTTTTCCAAAATTTTCAAATATTGCCCAATATATTCTTAATATTATTTTTCATGTGAATGTTTGTAACCCTTTCATGCAAAAACTATGGAACCAATTTTCGTGAAAACCACACAGCAGACCAGGATCTGGACTAAAACAGGATACATATTATCCCAGAAAACGCGAGCAAAGCCACGGGCAAAGCACTAGTTAATAATATATTATTATTAGCAAGCCCAGCGGCTTGTGTTAATCCCAAGTGATCGACCAAGTGAAGCAAAAGCGACCGGTAATTGGATTTCTGAAGTTTAGATATAGAAGTAGGATGTACAGATAAAAATTGAATAATTGTATTTGCCTTTACCTATAAGAGAAGATAGTAACTTTTTGACAGTAATTTACCGATACATAGTGGTAAGGTAGACACTACTAATTCCATCGTATACGGGTAGTATGAAAAATAATTACGGAACACGGTTGTGTCAATTCGTTCTCTGATAATTTCGAAAGTTGATATGCAAAACGTATCATGTGCACAACGTAAAGTACTCGTATTTAGTCGATGAAATCACAATTTCCCATTTTTTATTCCTAACGTCAAAAACTTCCACCGGCACAGGGATTAAAGATATGGAAATTTTATGCGTGACACTACATCCGACAAAGCCTTGAAACGAACAAAGTATACGATAAAAATATTTCTACGCCCTTATTAAGAGGTTCTATGTCTCATGACCGTTTACATATTATATCTGTAACACATTATCAATACCCGATACCCATAAAATTAACTGCTAAATAAAATACCAGGCAAATTAACTCTCTTCATGACACTTGGAGACATGTCTTACACCCGATTAAAATCCAAAATTGAACTTTTCGAGTTTTAGTTGATGAAATTAAGACATTTACATTATTATCGTTTTAAGATTTCTAATTAATTAGACTGTTGTTTGTACTCTTTGTTATTGCTCTTTTGAAAAACATTTCTAAGACCATTCAAGGCCAATTATTCAGCGAAACTTAGGCCAAAGTTTTGCACTACATAAGCTCATTTGAGTACTTTTTTTCCATCAAATACAATAATCAATGCTTTAGGTACAATAACGATGAAAATATTTCATTGAAACTAAATCGAAATTGTTTTGACCGTTGTTTTGAGAATGGCTACAAGATAATTATGTCTATAAGAAGTTATAAGAAATATATTTTCGATTGCATAACTTTTATTCTATTATTATCAACAAACTGCGTGAGTCACTGTCTATGACAAAAGGCAAGCTATGTATTCTATACAATATAACAATAAAGAAATTCAAATTAAAATTAATCGCAGTAAGATGACTAGAAAGGCGACACAAAATAAATTGCATGTCCCCAAAATGAGAAATTACTATGGGAAACGGACGCATACTTTAGTTACTTACACTACACTTACTTATACTATACGTTACTATACGTTATACTTTAGTTATCTGGAACAAGAAAAGTTCTACTGCTCAAATAAAGACATAGATGATTGTACGGATGAGGGATGCGTGTGATGTATACCTATGTTTGTGTACAATTATGTTATTGCTAACTTGTTGAAGGCTTATTTACAAATTATTTATCATAATTTACTGTTTTATCATTCTCAGTAGGTTTATTTTGGTGAACCAGTTTACATAACGAAATGACATTTATTTGGAAAATTAATTAAACAATTATTTATGCCGCGTCTGAAGAGTAAGAAAATGATAAATTGTTTTTTTGGTAATTTTGACAGGGGTGCTTTGTAATAAGCAACGGAGGGAGCTTTATAAATTGTTATATTTTAATGTTGTTGAACTCTTCGATGATTTTGTTTCGAAATGTATATTCTATTAAATTTTTCTGCTTTTTAGCTTTTGTTGGCTTCTGATTGATGACAAAAGTTATAATAGAGTTTGGTACAAAACTATGTTCATGAATGTACTGATGACAGAAAGTATTGAATGATCAGAGAATAAGGATCTATAGAGCTCATTGCAATTATTTATAAAAGTTTGCAAACTTTTTGCGTAGTTCTTCTATAGACATTGTTTGGTTATACGGATAGTAATGAAAAGATTATTATTATTATCATATTTCCTATAATATTGGTACATAGTGCACAATGTTTATTTTAGGGTAACGTATCGCAAAATTGGAAAAAACGAATCCCAAGGATCACTTCGTTATGCGTCCGTTAGTCCGTCAAGACCGTTTTTTTCGCGTGATTTTAAGTTCAAAGTCAAAGTCAAAATATTTTATTCATATAGGTATCACTGATACACTTATGCACGTCATTTTTTGGCTTTTCGGAAGGTGCTTTGTCGTGGAGGAGAAGAAAAGCCTAAAGAAACTCCTCAGCACATCTTTAAAAAAAAAAATTACAAAAAAAAGATAATAATACAAAAGTATTTACTATTCTGAGCGGAACTGGTTGCAGAGCTGGTCATTTCCATGCGTCTTTGTCATTTAAATACTCGTCTACACTATAATATCCCTTGCCTAACAATTGTGTCTTTACACGTTTTTTGAAAGTTTCTATTGGCAAGTCACGTATTAATTTTGGGATTTTATTATAGAAATGTATGCCAAGCCCTATGAAAGATCGCTGCACTTTACTTAGGCGGAATGAAGGCGTAACTAATTGATGCATTCTTTTCGTATGGCGATTATTAATATCAAAATTTTGTTTATACGCGTTTATATTCTTCCGTATAAAAACTACATTGTTAAAGATATACTGGGAAGCTACTGTAAGTATACCTATTTCCTTGAACTTTTCACGCAAAGATTCCCGAGACCTAAGTTTATAAATAGCCCTAACTGCCCGTTTTTGGAGTATGAAAATTTGTTTTATATTGGCTGCTTTGCCCCACAGTAAGATGGCATAAGACATAACACTGTGGAAATAAGCAAAATAGACTATCCTAGCAGTTTCGACGTCTGTATACGGGTGAATTTCCCAGGTGCATTTTTGAGACGGCGAGGTTGAAAATTAATGTGTGGAGGTAAACTACAATTACGCATAATTTTATATAGGTAGTTTAAGTAGTGATCTACATGATAGTGAAGTATTCAGAGGTATTTAATACATAGATTCTTAATAAAAAAATATCTAAGACCTAAAATCTAATTCCGGTGTACTGTCCAAACTGCGTTTATTTACATATTTTATTAATTTAATTTTTTTTGGTAAATAAATTTCATTGAAAGGGAATGTTTTTTAGAAATACGTTAAATAACACAACTAATATATATTTATGGAGTAATTTAAGATTAAACAACAGCTCTTAAAACATCTTTTAAAAATGTCCTACAAAAAAAAGCAATACCGGTGGCGCATTTTGTATACTTCATTACTTGTTACTTCACGATTTGGAAGACACCTTACTGGCTGTCCCCGCACCGTTCAGTTGTGCTCTTGCAAACTGCGTGTTAGGATGACCGACTGGTTGCGTAATTTTCCTGCCAAACACGTAAGTACTAACTGCGGTGGCGCAGGAATACAAAATCATCCAATTCCGATGTCATGTATATTAGTAAAAGTACAAAGCAGATTATCTAGAAATTTTATGGAGGGTTCCATTAACGGTTTTCAGCTACAATTGTGAAATAAAAGTTAACCTGTGACTAAAAGTTTTCTTTAAAATTCAAGTTTTGTCTCTGATTCTAAGTCCGGTGGCGCAATCTCGGTGGCTCCGGTGGCAAATCAAAGCGTAAAGTATAGGCCATAGAAATACAAGCGTGTCTCCATCTATCCATCAGCCCTGGAGGTCCACTGTTGGACATAGGTTTCCCCTAACTTGCACCACTCTGACCGGTCCTGAGCCTTCTGAATCCAGCGGATGCCCGCTGTCTTCTTCAGGTCGTCAGTCCACCTGGTCGGGGGGCGTTCTATCATCCTATGCTCCTTTTTCCGAGACGTGGGCGCCATTCGAGGACCTTTCTTACCCAATGGTTATCGGTCCTTCGCACTATGTGGCCCGCCCATTGCCACTTCAGCCGGCTAATTCTTCGAGCTATGTCGGTTACCCTTGTTCGTCTACGGATCTCCTCATTTCTGATGCGATCATGTAGAGAAATACCAAGCATAGCCTTCTCCATAGCCCGCTGCGCTTCTCTGAGGTTGTGGATTAGGCCAATAGTAAAGCACCACGTCTCGGATTCGTATGTGATCACCGGCAACACACACTGCTCGAACACCTTAAACTTCAGGCACTGAGGTAGTGTTTTGGACGACAATATATGACGGAGTTTCCCGAACGCAGCTCATCCGAGTTGGATTCTTCAAGTGACTTCTTTTTCGAAGTTGGACTTACCCATCTGGATAACTTGTCCCAGGTAATTGTATTCGTCTAGAACTTCGAGAGCAACGCCGTCAACAACAACCGATACGGGTGTGACATGGACATTCGACATGATTTAAGACCCACCCGTTGTGAGGCGCTGTTCAAGTCCCCCGAGCATTGTTCCAAGTTCTTCCAGGGAACCCGCTAGGATGACTATATCATCGGCATATCGTAGGTGTGTGATGTATTCGCCATTGATGTTAATGCCATGTTGTTTCCACTCCATCAGCTTGAACACGTCTACCAACACAGCGGTGAACAGTTTTGGGGATATGACATCCTTCTCTGACACTTCTCTGCAGTTGGATGGGGTTCTTTGCTGTGTCGTGTACTCTGACGGACATGATGGCGGATGAGTACAAACACTTCAACACCTTGATATACCGGTAGTCGATCCGCCACCGCTGGAGAGAATCTAGTACCACCCAGATCTCGATAGAATCAAAGGCCTTCTCACAGTCCACATAGGCTATACATAACGGCAAGTTATAGTCCTCGGTCTTTTGTATAATCTGCCGCAATGTGTGTTTATGGTCTATGGTGCTGTAGCCTTTTCGGAATCCTGCTTGTTCGGGAGGTTGGAAGTCGTCAAACCTGCGTGCAATGCGATTTGTGAGGACCCTCGAAAACAGCTTATAAACATGGTTTAGAAGTTCAATGGGCCTGTCTAATTACCGCTAAAAGGAGTCCGTTCATCTAGACTCCTATTCTTCAAAATATACATAATATCTTTAAAGTATTAAATGATCCTGCCTTTATGATTTCTCATGGGCATAAATCAATTTCGGTGGATCAAATTCTAATTCCAGTGGTCCTAATTTCGGTGGCATTTGAAAGTGTAATTTGATAATATCTCCGGAACAAATAAAGTTTTTTTCAATCTCTACTATATGACTAATTATCACTACTATTTACATATTATTTATGCCAAATAAAGTGTATTAGAAACATCAAGTTTAAATTTAATCAATTTCGGTGGCTTGGATTTTAATTCCGGTGGTCCTTTAATAATTTCGGTGGCATTTGATAATTTCAAATGGAAATATCTCATGAACTAATCATTTTTTTTCGATCTCTAGTATATGATTAATTAGTACTACTCTTTATCTATTATTTAGGCCCAAAAAATTTATCAGAAACAGCAAATTTAAATTCGCCACTGTAATTAGGCAAAATTCGAGTTTGTTGAAATTCACCCATACTGCCTTATTTTCCTAACAGCAAAAGCAGCCCTACCGAGTTTTGTCGCGAGATTTGTTATATGTGGGCCCCATTGAAGTTTACTATCTAAGGTCACCCCTAAAAATACCGTCGATTCCTCCATATGCAATGTTTCGTTATTTAGTTTAAGAGATTTGCTGACTTTTTTAACATTAGGTAGCACAAACTCTATACATTTCGTTTTTTTGGCATTTAACAGTAAATTATTGATAGTGAACCAACGGGACACATGCGAAAGAGCACTATTTACGTCGTCGAAATTTACTTTATTCCTTTCACACTTAAATATTAATGATGTATCGTCAACAAATAGTACAATATCCGCTTGGTTCTTTACATAATGTGGTAAATCGTTAATGTATACCAGAAAAAGAAACGGACCCAAGATCGAGCCCTGCGGTACACCCATCACAGCCGGTGACCCCGATGACTTAATATCGTTTATGCTAACTTTTTGTATTCTATTACTCAAATAAGACGCGATCAAGCTAAGGGCCTTGTTTTTTATACCATAGTGGCCAAGTTTAAACAGCAATGTTTCGTGCTCAACACAATCAAATGCCTTAGATAAGTCACAAAATACTCCTATGGCATTATGTGACGCCTCCCATGCTTCAAATATATGCTTTAATAGCCTAGCCCCGGCATCGGTTGTACTACGGCCTTTAGTGAAACCGTATTGCTCAGGATGTAATAATTTATTATTGTTGAAATGGGTTAGCATTGTTGTTGTTGAAATTAATGTTCAATTCTATAGTCTACAAGCCTTTATAACTGAGACATTATCATGCTCCTAAGTTACGCCAGTAAGTTACAATATGAAACTGTACCTACATACATAGGAAGGAAGGATGGTTTCTGTTACCCTAGAATCATGAAATTCGGCTAGAAGCAAGTATGAACTATGAAGCAGTGTATATTCATATTTAAAGGGTAAAATCCAAAAACCATTTTGCAGTAACATCGCAAAAAATATTTCAACTTGAAACGTTGTTTTCATGTTTTAACACTTTCATTTTAACTCGAGTAGAATAATCTTGGGCATACAACTTTATTAGTAAGAAAGGAGAATTAGGTCAGGCTTTGCTTTTATTTTCCTTTCCTCATTCTGGGAACTACAAAATTTATGCTTCACTTTGGGAAGTAAAACTTTCTGTTTTCTCACTTAGTTTAAGTATCTAAGGATGAAAAAAACAAGCATATTTTTTGAGCTGTTGGTCGCGAAAAATGAGTCACGTGTTTTTGAAATCAGGTGCGTTCATAATAAAGTGCTGTTCTTGCTTCTCTCTATTTTATTTATTTATTTATTTTTGCAAAACCTAAAACTAGGGTATACAAGGGCAAAAACTTAATGCCTAATGGCATTCTCTACCAGTCAGCCCTGGGTGCTGATGAAAATATTAGATAGGCGCGAACTGTGGATATTAATAGTCAAAAAAAAATTAATTTTAATATATTACTTATCTTACGTCCAATACTGTAAATAATGTGTTACGTGGTCTACGTGTTTAAAAACAAAATACTTAAATACATTAACGTTAAAATATTCAGTGTTGGCCTTACTCAAATAAATAAACCCGATAAGAATGACTAAAATACCTACTCTGTGGTAAATAATAAATTATATTACTCTAATACTAAGATGTTCCTTGGAATTCGTTCTAATCTGGGTTTACCTTAGGAATAGATAATTTCAACACACTCATTTGTGATTTTGTCATTCGATTTAAACAGTTATTACTATTTCCGTAAAGATATCTTAATTAGGTATACACAGTTATGGAGACGTTCACAAATATGTGAGAAATTATATACTGCAATCAACTCCAGCGCGACTCCGTGTTCGTGAACCACAGAATTTCATTCAGATACTAAATTATGGTAATAATTATAAAGCAAAAACAAAAAGACGAATAATCTAAATATTACTATTGCTATGAATTAAGAAATATTTATATTGCGTTAATATTTAACTAAACATCCCTGATAGTTTTGTTCTGTTATATCTTTCATGTCGTACATATAGACATTGATCATTTCCAACTTTTAATCAATCATTAAATATACTCGTAATAATCGTAATGTTTACTTAAACATTACAGTTTGTAAGATAACTTCTGCACTCTCAATATTGTACTAAACAAAATACTGAAATATTTAGATAAAATCACAGTAGAGTTATTGTACTGTATGGATATGGCCCAAAGCCATGTTGATTGTGGCCCTGAACAAAGGGATCCAGAATCCATTGACGTCGGTCCATAGCGTCTAAGCCACCTGAAATAATGGATACTTTATATAATGTTTTAAGCTACATTGTATTACACACAATCATTCAAATAAGTATGAAGCTTCCTTCATACAACCTTTCATCTCCTATTTTAACCCCTTCATCCCGAAGATCCAAAAAACATGATAATATATATTTGTTCCTAAACATGCGCTCAAAATAATTATACTAATTACCTAGTTCGTCGCACATGCTACTTTTATAGTTCCATCCGTGCGTTTTTCTTTTTTTTTGTTAATCTCAATTAATTTAATGGATGTGGAGATGCGAAAAGCTTTTATCCCAGTATTAACGCGACACGCAACTTAACGTGACGGGGTTTTGGCGAAAGGATTACTTATGTTGTCTTGCCTTAATTAACGTTTCGTGGGTTATTTAGTTCAACGAAGCTTATTTTCTTAGTATACGATATTATGTAGTAGTATTTATATAGTTATAACCTTCTTAAAAAATTACCTATTATCATGCAAGACAGATTTCCAAATTATGCATATCTATTTAGATTTTGGTAAAATCTTTTTTAATTAATACTTTTATTTTATAATATAAGATCTTGTTTATTGTGAAACGTTAACATTACTACAGAAGTAATATCTTACTATAATTTGGTGTGATCTTATGTCTTGATACGGATAAGGATCCGGATAATAAGGTAATAAGGATTACGGATAAATATAAAATTAAGAGCTAAAACGCTTGGTAATAGATAGTTAGTAAATGTCAAGCCACTTCTATGTATGTTAGTAATGCTAATAATTTCGTATTTAGCAATTAGCATATAATTTTGTATATTTATTTTTAAATATACCACGAAGTTTCATTCGCCATTTTTTCTCATCTTAAATAAAGAATCCGAAAACTACTGGAGAAGCAAAAGTCACATGTCAAAGGTATGGATTGAATTTTATTTATAAATTGAATTTAACCCTGAGTTGTTCAAGTGTCGAAAAATAAGCGTAGATCTAATAATGTCAACATCGCCTGCTGCCGTATGAAACTTATAATTTTTGGGTATCTATCTTTGTAACACAATCGAGACGAAATGTATTTAGCGTTAACTTATTCAGCTAGAACTTTTTTCGCATAGGACATAAAACCTGTATCCCTTTGAGCGATTTTTCGAAAGTTGCGAATGGCCTTTGGTAAAAATAATTACAAAAGGGTTCCACAGCTGACAGCAAAATTCGACTTCCCGTACAGCAGCGTAAAAATTTTATTATTGCTCAAACGGCTGGAAAAATAAAATCGCTTTACGCCAGGTATGGAAAAACTATCGAATATCGCCCTCTTTCGAGACTTGCTAGACTTATGCAACGGTTACGAATTAGTGCATAGATTTATCACCAAAAACATTGAACAACGAATATTATAAAGGGAGGCTTTGGTGTTTAAAAAGGAATATTATTATTATTATTTAATAAAACTATAGAGTTCGTATTATCACATAACATTTCTTAGTAGTGTTGGTGGTATTTGTAGTGGAAAGTATTTGAATAAGTAGCTCCGAGAAATACTTTTTTCAACAAATTACTACTCGTACCTATTACTAACTTTATAATGAGAGCATACTAAGGTGTGTGCTTCATTTCTATCATTGGAGCAGCCAAAATTAGTTTTGTTTACTTAAGTCTACAAACTTTAAAAAAAAACGTAAAAGTGTTAAATGACTTTTTTGCACCTTGAGTGCATATTTGATGGCTTTCATCCACCTCAACAAATATAAAAGTTACTTTTTATTATTTTATACTTTAAGATAGGATTCTTAACAAAAATCCAGAGACTCATAAATATTACCGCCATGTTAAGATTTAGGCGAATCTTGTATTGTATAACAAATAGAAGGAGGGTCCGTTTCTGCGTGACGAGTATAAGTGAGTTTCGAATAAGTCAAGTGGCAATAAAATCTTAATCGAGAAGACCCAAAATCTTTTGAAGTTAAGCCAATCTGGATATAAATGGCTTTGAATGGAATATCTTTCCAGATATAATATATTTACCTTTAAATATATCTTTCTTTAGAATATTTATACATATAAATAGGGTAACAGAAATCAGTTACAATCGTTTTATCCTCTGTTTATCAATTTATCATCTTTATTTTTATTTGATGTTTTTGATAAGTTTTCATGGTGGGTAGTTTCTTGGTACCGTACTGTTTTGCATAGTAAATAAAAAAGGACGGTCTTTAATAATCAAGAAAGTTTTAAAACAAAAATAAAAAAACCCACTCAAATATATATAATTCAATATATTTCCATAAACTTTAAATAATGATTTTGGTAAAATTTTGATCACTGACACTCCTTATTTCCGTTTACGTAAATAAGTAAAATGAATCAAATACATTATTCTATAATAATTATTTTGAAATTTACGTGTTTTTATATTTGCGATCATGAATGACAATGTAAGCTGGTAGGAAAACCACTTCATTTGATGGATTTATTAATAGTGTTCGCAAAAATATTCTGTTCTTTGTTAGATTTTCTAAAAGGCTTACTTGTGTGCTATCGACCATTTCTATATTGTTACCTTCATCATAGAAATGCAGAACTAAGTGGAATGACGAATGGAAATCTTTTCAATAGGCATTCAATATAATTTTTCAGATATATAATAAAGTATGTCTTAATTTTCTGTCATGTATATAGGTATAAGATTATTTCGTATATCTTATGTATTGATAAGACTAGCATATTATGTATTTTTTTATTTATTGTTAAATTACTTACCCTAATTATGGAGCAACTTATTAGAGTTTGTGAAAAGTACTTGCGAGTAAAACAGTAGCTTAAATTCATTATTATGAAGTTAAATAATTATATACATTTTTAAGTTTTGTGGAATAATGAAATAATTCTTATTTCCTTGAAGCATCCTTCAACTCGAAAACCTAAAGAGTTATTAAAATGAAGATGGAGTACCTACGCCCTACGATTCAACTAATCTAATCAAACACTGAAAATTTCAATTAAGTAAAATTCAGTCTTTTCAGAGCAATCTCTTAATAAATAACATAAAAAAAATCACAGAGATAATTTTTCTGAATATTACAAACAGGTGCTCTTATTTTTATAATGTTACCAACTATACGCTTCTGTAGGGTAAAGTTTTTTTAGATTAGATTAGATTAGCTACTTTGCTATCTTTCAAATGAAAACGAGCCTTTTAATACATGTGAATAAATTGATAAATTACGTTAGTTACAATAGTTTTCTTTCTAAATAAGTTAAGAAGTTCACTCTACAATATGTACTAAATTCCTTTTCAATGTTATAATTTATTTTATAAAGGGTAGGCGGTTGATTTGCTAATACACCATAAAAGGTACACCTTAGAAGGTATTTTCTTCAGTCATCTAATCTAATAGAATAATGAATAACAAAATCTAACAGAAATAATAAAAACGTTGTTATTAACAACATTAAAATCAACGGGTGCTATTAGATATGCTATATTTTTACCCGATTGTCAGGAAGGTTTATGTTTTTCGCGCATCTTGCATGCATGTATGTATAATTGTATGTTTATATGTATGCATGTAATATTATTTATTACCTCATATCTTCCAAACCGCTGAACAGATCTTATAATTAAGATTTCGTTAGATTTGTCTTGATAACCCAAGTATTCTTAGATATGTAAGTGAAATAAAAAATATGGTGGCTGTGAGTTGCCATTGTTTGAAGTATCAAAAAATAAAAATATATTAACTAATGCAATATGGATGTCAAATTAAAGAGCTAACCATAAGGATTTCAAAAAGGTATATCATGATAGGTTTTTTGACAGCAAGCGGTTTATTTTTAATTATTTAATTGATTAACACCGTTACTGGTTTTGGAATAAATGCTCCGTAACAATTTGTTTTACGTACGTGCGTACCTTGTAGTACCTTTTTAAAGTGTGTAACAAACGTTGTTCATTAAGTCCTGGAATGCTAAAAAAGCTTTTAAGAGCGTTCTTACAATTCCACCGCTTTCTCTGCATTTTACAAATTATGAAAAGTACTTAGAATACCTTTTCTTCCATTTGTATAAAATCACGAATTTGATAGAACATTTTCTACGATAATAATAATTTTATTTTAAGTTCCAATTCACTTTTAAAATATGTTCCGAAAGAACATTATCATCAATATTATAGCAGTATTATTTTGATTTACTCGAAAATAAACAATTTTTGTTGATATTATTTTTATCCAAATTTTTACATGCACATGCACATATGTACATAATAATTAACACTGTTGCTTCGTCATTCGGATTTATACACTTAAAATAATATACTCGATGATAATAATAATAAATCAAATAGTTAAGAAAAAATTAATTACACAAACTTAATATTAAACGAAAAAAAATTATTGAAATAAAACTTCTTTAGGCGCGACCTGAGAGTAACTCAGATTATTTTTTGGACGAAAATAAGGCTTTATAGTATAAAGTATTTTGAGTGTCAAATGAAAACAAAACCATGAACAAAATTGAAGTACAGATACATAATTATATTAAGATTACATTGTATCTGTGACAAGTGTATAGATTAAATAAGTGTCAAAGGGTAACGAATAACGGTATAATACCGTTAACGTTACCGTTTATTAAAAGGTCCTCGAATGGCGCCCATGTCTCTCAAAACGGAGTATAGGACGCCCCCGACCAGGTGGACTGACGACCTGAAGAAGACAGCGGGCATCCGCTGGATTCAGAAGGCTCAGGACCGGTCAGAGTGGTGCAAGTTAGGGGAGGCCTATGTCCAGCAGTGAACCTCCAAGGGCTGATGGATGGATGGATACCGTTGATCAACGTTAACGGTTATTATAGCTTTATATTCGTTTTTGTAGTATAATATTGTTAATAAATATGATTTAACTGAAATATAATATTTATTTTAAATTAAGTTTATTTTTTAGTAATACGTGTCACCAACGTCCCATAAGTTTTACTTCAATCGTGCGTAAAGATTACACGCACACACTTTTTTCATTTAATTTACTACCAAGCCGAAATTATATTATATCTTTTTTTATATAATATGCAGGCAGACGAGCAGACGGGCCACCTGATGGTAAGCAGGATCTTAATCCTATTAATATTATAAATGTGAAAAATTGTGAAGATGGATTTGGATGTTTGTTCCTCAATCACACCATAACCACTTAACCGATTTGGCGGAAACGACACTTGTCTAAGTAAGGAAGGAACACTTTGCAAATAACGCTA
The DNA here is from genome assembly GCA_963932265.1 of Thymelicus lineola. Lineage (NCBI taxonomy): Eukaryota > Metazoa > Arthropoda > Insecta > Lepidoptera > Hesperiidae > Thymelicus > Thymelicus lineola. The sequence continues at coordinate 13,648 of CAWVQL010000213.1, read as the reverse complement.
TTTCCCAGTGCTAGGGCGAGCTTTCTGTTTCACAGTCGACACTTCAGTATTAGGTACTTACTTGACTGAGAGGACGCATTGTGCTATAAACAGGCCTGTAATTGGTCCATTTGATGCAGCTTTCTCTCTAGTCATTTGGTAAAGGCAAAGGAAAAAGATGGTGGTACAAACAAACGATCCTCTCTTTCTATTGTGATTTAAGTCAATACCTCAGCAGCTCTACTTTATCAATTTGGACAAGGGCATAGCGATGGTTTCACTCAAGTATTGATTATGAAATGGTTTTAATGACACTATATGTATACTCGCAAGCACTGTGAGACCTCATAGTGCTGTTTATGAATATGGGCCTGTGACGTGCTCTTGTGATAGATAAACAACTAGAAGGCCGTAAAAGGCTACATAGGTTAACCCTTTGCACTCGAGAGGTGAGGCTCGCTCATCACATGATTTATTACCACAACTCGAAAGGTGACTTGCTCACCACTTTGGTGCGGAAATTCGATAATCAATTACCAAATAAAGAAACATTAGTTTACACAGCGCATCGAATTTCCGCACCAAACAAAGTGGTGAGCGAGTCACTTCTCGAATTGTAGCAATATATCATGTGGTGAGCGAGCCACCTCTCGAGTGCAAAGGGTTAATATTCAACATAGTATAATAATAAAGATTACATTAATGGATCACACCATTCAAGTTCAATGCAAATCAATTAGCGCACCATATCAGATGCCATTTATAACTGTTCTTTTAGGTCAAGAGGAATAACGTATACAGTAATTAATGTACAGCGTGTTGTAAATATTATTAGCATTACGAGTATAACAAATAACTAAGTGATTTGCTACATATGTTTCCGATAGACATGTTAATCTATATCAATAAAACAAGTTAATAATTTAAAAACTAAATATACGGTTTTATAATGCTATTGTAGGAACTAAAGAAAAATAATTGTGATTGTGTTGTTAACCGTTAACGAGTTCCCTCGTCTGGAGCTAATCTAAGAAGTATTAGTAGGTTATGCTTATCATAAATATGTATCGCGATTGGGACCAAAGCTGCATATGTATGTAAAATTCGTAGGATGAAAGGAAGTAGTTCTAATTTAATTTGCAAGATTTCAAGCTTTTAAGAAGACCCAAGCAAACAGGGCAAGCTTAATAAAACTGTTTAAAGACCAAATTCTTCTCAAATTCTACAGACAAGTTTTTTAAATGTACAAAGATGAATTTATTATTGAAACGTCTTATTCCTTTTCTGCCCTAGATTTCGCCACGGGTTCGAATATTATTTTTTCTAAAATGTAATGATGCACTTTTAGTTTTCATCAAAATCGGCCCCGAGACTCCTTTGACCATTTTTCGAAATTCCTCATAGTTTAGAACGCATTTGAAAAATTCATCGTACATATATTTTATTTAAATTTTAAAAGATAATGTACTTTTAAGTAATTCATTGGATTCGAATACAATAACATATAAAACATTTGAACCTGACTGCACTTGAAAATATGATATTATTATTAAACTCGACGTAAAAGTGATTAGAAACGGTCTAAAGGAACTCGACGAGATAATAGAAGCGAGACATGATTCTTCGCTCGACGTACAGGGCTCGACGTAAAGGGAACCAATCGGTCTGTGTAGTCGTGTGTACCAAATTTTATATTAATTCGTACAAAACGTGACGGAATTACAAACAATTTAACAAAATGTCACATTCATAATATTAGTAGGATAATTTTCCTTGTGAGGTTTTGGTGCTTGGTAGTCTAGTATACTCACCAAGTAGGTAAATGTCAGGGTATCACAGGAGGCCCCTGAACCCGAATAGTCAATATACCCGGTTGTGTACTATCACAAATCTTCCAATTTTTCAACCATTTCCACGGTTTCTGAATACCAACAAAATTCATCTTTAATTTGTATAGATTTTGATATACATTTCCAAGCTTTCAATTTTCGTGACTTTGAGTGTAAATATTATGTTAACGTTGTTAAACACAATATCTTATCTGGTTATCGTTTATCAGCAATATATTAATTATCAAGGATGGATTACATGGAGTAACGTATTATGAAAGTTTGAGGTAATGACGGTTAATAAAATGGTGCTAGTTACGTCATGTGAGTGTGTCATAATTATGTTCTAAGATCCGAATTAGGCGCAACCTTCACCCATATGTTTATTTAATGAAAAGTGGTTGTAATGTAACGTAAAGGTTGCGCCTAGTTCGGATCTTAGACCATAATTATGACGTAACTAGCACCATTTTATTGTAGTCGTACCTAATAAGTTTCAAATAAATTAAAAGTCACTCGAGCAAATCTAAGAATCAGAAATATATAATAATATAAAGAATAAGTTGATTTTTCGGCTTAGTCACTCACTTTTTCAACAGAGACACATGAAACAGCTGTGAAAACATACGAAACAGAAGTACCTTTTATGCTTTAAGCCTGCCTCTAAATTTGTAATAAGATCAGCGTAGCATTGAATAATAATACGATGTATAACGTAACAATGTTCACGAATTAAAAGCAAATAACAATTTTGTGATGCTTATAAATAATACAGTAAATGTTATCTAAACATTACAATGCTGAAGCCTTAAAATGCTGAAGGATTTCTCAAGTTAAAACTGCTTCATAATGTTTTATGTGGGCGTGCGTTTGTTAATGTATGTATGTATAATATTATGTTATTGGATGTTTGTAATTATAAAAGCAAAAATTTATCTTAGTATGTACAACTGTACATGTGGCGACAGCGCACCACGTCACACGGTGACGTCACGCCGCCCTGAATCACGCTATCGAAGTTTTCTAAAATCACTGGCATATATACGAATGCTCCGACAAGATCAGCCGGGGCTCGGCCGCCTCCCAGGTAACACACCTCGCCTGGCGGGAGATCTCTCTTTGCCAAACATGTATGAAATAAATGATGGTCTAGTATTTCGTTGATGCTATTACAAATTTTGTTATTTACCTAATGAGAATATGGGACAAGGACTTGCAAGGGTTATAGCAGCTGTAATATTCAAATTTAAGTTTATATAAAAAATCTAGGGTTATATAATTTATGTAAACCAATAATACCTGCTGACACATAATATTAAAATATGCCCACATTAATATACTCGTATTATGATACTGGATACAAAGCACTGTAATAATATAGATTTAACTGAACTATCTCTGAAATACACATAAATCAACATCTGTAAGAATTATCTCAATCGAATAACTAAGTTCAACACCTACATATTTTCAGTAAAAATAAACACAAAATAAAATATTTAACTTAATGTTATATAACTTAATGTATGTAACTTAATGTTATATAATATATTTTATTTTGTGTGTGTAAATTTTCGTCTATTTATTTTCAATTAGTGCATTGCCCACGGCTTTGTCCGCGTTTTTTGGAATAATTATTACAGATCAGACCTGAGTGCTAATTTTCATGAAAATCAGTGAGTATTTTTTGCGTGAAAGGATAACAAACATAGCCCCACTAGGATTCCCTGTGTCGTGGATGCCATGGACAACACACAGATACAAGTACACTCACTCCTATACCGAGAACTAAAATTCAAATTCATTATTCGAACTTCCGCCTCGCTGAAAATTAAACCCAGGACCCTTGGCGCGGCGCGGCGGTCCGGCATGGTAACGATCGCGCCATAGGTCATAAGGTAAGGTTTTGATTTCATAATATTTTTTTTCTGGCAGAAATATCTTTGTTTTATGTTGAGTTGACATTGAAAATCAAGATGGAAGCCATCTGAGACAACTTTACAACAATAAAATTAAATCAATGTTAAATTTAACTAAGAACATCTCTAATACAAAATAAATAGTTCCATTTCGTTGAAAAGTAATCAACTTTTCTTTCCAATGTTTCGTTTGTATTGTCACTTTTCTTTCCAATTTTTCCTTTATATAATATAGTCATTTAGGTAACGATCGTTTACTTTAAAAATGATCGAAATGAAGACACGTTATATTATTGTTACAACGTAGTTACAGTCAAAGTCAAAGTCGACGTGAAACATTTTACATTACATAAATGGAACTAAACATTTTCTCTTAGATTTTGTATCAAATAAAAATAAATAAATATTTCCATTTGCAAGTTGTAATCATAATATATTTGGTGGAGTCACGTTTATTTTTAAAGTAGATGATCTCTACTTCAAGTTTTAATTTTCAATACTTTACTAAATTTTTCAACAATTACTAAAAATACAATATTTTTTTATCCTTGTATAATAATTTAACCCTTTAAGCGTTCTTGTATTTAAATAGTACAGAACAATAATAACTCGTATCGCAAGATCCTACTAATATTATAAAGTTTGTATGGATATTATTAAATTTGATCATCTTTCATGCAAAAACTACTGAAGGGATTTTCATTTAGCATAGAGGTAGACCATGACTAATAAAATAAAGGGTATTTATTATTACGGAAAACGTGACCAGAGCACTAGTAATACTATAAAATAGGATCGGTGGCAAAACATTATAAAACATAAATGCGTCATTAAAATTTTGCCAATAACGATCTTAATGATTTTTGTTTTGTTTGACGCATAACATCTGTTACGTTGTAGTAATGTTTCTTTTTCTTCACCCTTTCAGTGATGCCTATGGTATTATGTTCATGGGCGATGATAGCCACTTACCATCAGGTGGATTGTCAGCTTGTTTGCTAGCTATTTCCATAAAAAAATGAAATATAAAATGGGAAAATCGTGACTTAATTTTTATTAAAAAATGGTACACCGTGAAATAGCTAAAAAACACAAAATTACTTAAGACTTTTAATTTGAGCGATCAAACCTTAATATGAACATTGGATAATACTTAATTGGATAATAATAATATGAACTTTTGCCACATAATATAATTATTATACCTGTAATCAATATATGACACAGAGATTTTATTTTGAATGTAAGATATCTGTATAATAATTTCATGAAGGGAAAACCAGTTCAATGAATGATTGCAAAATATTTAGTGTACTAATGTTCCCTACATGTCTTCTTGAATGTTAATAAAAATTTCGTTTCTGAAGATATTGCGTAGAGGATGAATGTAGGCAGTGGATGCGAGAGTTCTCTCAAAACAGTTACAGGATTGTTGCCGGTCTGACGTGCGCACGTTCGCTCAGTAACATCGAGACGGATTAAATTCTCGAAAGTTTTGAAGTAAAAGCAATTAAAACATTATTCGTGAAACAAGAGGTTTTGTGCAAGGAATCCCAGTGAATATTTTATTACTTATTCCGCAACTTTCAAACTTGTAAATATCGTGAAAAACCTTTTAACAATTGAAGAGTAAGTAAAAGGCTTGATATTTTATAATATTATTAAAACTATTTCAAGTGTTAATGGCATTTGAAGTTTTCGATTGTTCTCAAATTGTGTAATGTGTCTTTCGTATCGACATGACTTAAATATGTCAATGCGTAGCGTACGTATTTATTTTATTTATAATATAAATATGTTATTCACAAAAAAATACTATATAATAAATTAAAAATAAATAGGTATTTTAAGCTAAATGCATGAAAATATCGTTAGTTAAATAATTAATACTAATATTTTTAAATAATAATTATATTTACAAAAACCTACTACGAGTATAATATAACTTTAAATAAATAACTGTTTAAAACTCTCATTAAAATATCGTAAATAAAACAAATTATACCATCTATTCTGTTTCAACTATTAATTCATTCGTGTTAAATTAATTATTTAAATGAATGACAATAATTACGTTTCATACTTGGAGTATTATTATACTAGTTCAACACACTAATTGATGACCCCCAGCAGAGTACAATTATTTTCCTTTTATGATTCTGGAAGTCAAGAGTGTAAAACAATTTAACTCTCAGCAGTAGATACATGGTTATTGTCTGAAACTCAAGAGTCTAATTCGAATTAACTTGAGTTCACATCTTTAACAAAGCTTCCAACAATGCTTAACGGTTCCTATTTAACTTAAGAATAGGGAAGGATCACTCGATCAATAACGCTTCCGTAATTCTAATTACGATAAAATGATTTGTTCAAAATTGTTTAAAATGAGTTAAGACTGGTAACTCAAATAATACAATTTTATATTAATTAATAATACAATTTAATATTAATTGTTATATTAATATTATTAAATTAACTAGTGGGTATCCAGCATATTCCACTATGCTAAAAATTCTGATGATGATGCAGTTCAGTGTTTTTGTACCTATTGACAGTCTGTATTATACGCCATCATCACTTATTGTATTCAACTAGTGGATACCCGGCGTGTTCTATTACACTAAAACATTTCTCATGAGAATGACGGATCAGTGTTTTTATGTTCTTTACATATTACGAGTATTACATAACTTCAAATTGTTGCATGGGAAAAGTGGAAAATCGACTTTATCAATAGACCGAATGTGCCTAGTATATCGTTTTAGTGGTCTCTAACCACCTTCAGATTATTGAATTTCAAATAAAATGATTTTGAGGCATATCGCTTGGCTGGTTTTAGAATCTATAAAGGATATCCGTACAAACATTTTTGTGTGTTATATATATATATATATATATAGATAGATAATACAACCATTTTATATTTTATAATATCATATTTTTTATATCATTAATACACACAGATAATATTTGAGCCAAAGCGGGGTTTGATACCGATTGTAATAAAAACCATTCAAGTGCGAGTCGTACACGTGCACTAAGAGTTCAGTACAGAGTTTTCTTTTTTCATGTAACTACACTGTAATGGTTTTCAATTTTTTAACCCTTTATTTGTGCTAAGACATTGTTTCTTGTCAAAAATGAATCTAGATTTTCGGGAAATATGATTGGTCGCATATAGCGAAAAGTTAAGCAACAGTGGGCGCGGTCGGTAGTTGGATGGGTGACCGCTAGTGGCAAAAAATTCTTGAGCGTTTCCGTGCTTCGGAGGGCACGTAAAGCCGTCGGTCCCGGTTGTTATCATATTATAACAGTCGTTAAGCCATGTCGGAGGCCCTCGGGCGGTTTGAAAACTTCCGACACTTGGGTTCGCCACTAACCCCTCCACCAATCCGCACTGGAGCAGCGTGGTGGAGTATGCTCTAGGTATTCTCAAGAGGAGAGACCTGTGCCCAGTAGTGAGCTATTAATGGGTTGAAGCCATGTTTGGTTGATTTGCTTGTGGGTGTCCAAATAAAACCCATAAACCGACGAAACGTAAAGAGGTTGGAACCTGTATTAAATCAATCAATAAATATCAATTTGAATTTTAATTTTTGTTATGATTATGATAATAAACACATCATACTACCTAGTTGTCTTCGCCCTCAGAAATTTTAATGAACGATATTATAAAACTTAATCATAATAAATAAAAACGTCGTAGGTTTGGTAATAATTTAAAAGTGACACTAAGTAATATTAATGTGTATTGTCATAGCTATCATTCCACTAAATACATAAAAACAAAATGATGTTGAGGAAAACGGAGACCAAAAGCAAAAAGATTTACTGGGTCATTTTACACTATACATTTTCCTGTAATATTTAAGTTAAGAACATTTTATGTACTTTATTCAAAATTCTAGCCTCGGTAGTTATTTTATTTATTTTATTTATTTATTTTGTACACCCAAAAACATTATTTGTCACTTTTCGGCTTTTTTCTTGAAAATATATTTGAGATTCCTACACTAAGCCCTTTTATTTGAAATACTACACGATACATAATTTTTTATTTTTTATTTTGTTTTAAAAAACTCAACATGCAAGTGTTTTAGGTTATACCTTCGTCTCTAGGTCATGGAAAAGCATATGAGTACTTTAACTCATTTGGTTGGATAGTTTTAAAGCAAATTGACTGTGATTTGATACGGACAGACACATAAGTATGAGTTTCATTTTTTATTTTTTTACATACGGAACCCTAAAAACTTAAGCTTATTTGTATTTGGTTATTTGATTTCTCTAAGGATCTAATTCTATAGTCCACGCAGAAGAATTTACGGGTAGAAGCTAGTAAAATATAAATAAATAAATAGGTAATAAGACAAAAGTTAAAAAAAAAACCTTGTCTTTTGTTTGTGTAAAGTTTTATTTTTGTATTCAGTGTTAAGAATGACTTTCATTATAAGCGATGTACAATTGCACAGTCAATAGCACAAACTATCTTTTCATGAAGTTTTCTTTTTTTCTAATTGAGTCTAGTTGAGTTTCGAACGTAATTCGTCAATAGTGCAGTACTGGTGGTGGAGTACTCAGTTTGTATGTATATCAGCTCTTTGTAAAGTCGCAGATAAAACATCTAGAGATCTGGTGACTGTGGAGACCAGCCTAATAGGCCCTCCACGAGCAATACGTCGGTATGGTAAAAAAATCATTTAAATAATACGAAAGGTTACAATTAAATACTTAGATGACACAAAAGGACTACAATTGAGATAGTTTGAGAAAAAAATCACGATTGTAGACTGCGTACATGGGTAACGGACCCTAATAGTTAGGCTGTACTTTCTCTCAAAGAATCAAGTTTTAAAAAATCACATTTTCCTTAAATATCAGTTAAACCACTGAATATTTCTGAACATACGTGGAAGTTAAATTGGTTGTTATTAAGGTCCACCAACCCCGTAACACACTGTTTAATATACCCAGGGAAAATACATATATTATAATTAACAAAAGTAATTAGTAATTATTATTACTAAGAGTAAAATTCACGTCGTGAATATTAATTACATTAATAGGTACTTTGACGAATAATATTAAATTGTTTAATTAATCTTATAAATTATGACCTTTTCATCAAAACATATTGTGTTGGTGAAAAATTTATTTTCACTGTAGCATATATGTACTTGCAACCATATCTTTTAACTAGCTATTGCTCGCAGCTTCGCATACGGAAATCATGTTTTACCTTATTTATCAAGTACCTCTTGCAGAAGAAAATTTAAATAAACTTGACAAGTGCGAGTTAAACTAGTTTGGAGAGAGTTCCGTACATTGATTATACCTATATATTTACCGTTATTTTTCTATTTTATTCATTTTTGCCCTTTTTTAAGACCATATACTTCTTATAGGTTTTCTTGTAAGATAATATCGATGGGTATGCCCGGAAGGATAGACAGACAATAATTCAAAAAAAATTGTGCTCTAATACGATATTGAAGTGCCAGTACAATAAAATTCAATGTATCAGCAGAAAACATTCCCGAGTTTTTTTATAATATAGAAGATATTAGAAATTAGAAGGTTTTAACTCCAGTATATTAATAAAGAATTAAAATCACAAATTTTAGCAAAGCTTTATTCAACCGCTAACGATCGCTTTACGCCCCTTTCATGACCCCTTTTCGATATTCTGCTTTTATAGATAGAAAGTCAACTTCAAAGACAATTATAAATTCTTGCGTAATTTATTTTGCTTCAATCAACTGCTTTGTTTTGAAGACACGCTGGTAATTGTAACTTAAGGTTCTTTTAACGTCGCGTCTCCACACACCAGTCAGTGGCCATCTGATATTAAATGGTTATCGCGATATAGCGAATTGCGATTTAATATGATGTGAGTATAAGTTATAATGATTTGCATTTATGTTTTAATCGTTTTTATTCAGCTTGTTTGTGTGGGTCAAACCTTCAGATGAAATCGTATCGAGTAATAGCAGAAAGTCTACATATTTTTTGTATCAGGAATGCAGGTAACATTAACATTGCATTGACACAACCGTGTATTTAATTTCTGAACCATTAACTTGTTTTATTAAACACTTTAGCTTACCTTGTTTTTGTAAGTAAAATTTTACCATTAGACCTAACCCCTGTTATCTTAAGAAGTTGAAACTTAAGATATCGCTCACCTAGTAATTTAATGGCACATCTGCAAAAAATGCGAAATCAAGTTTATACCATTATGGTATACATGTTTAAATGTGCCTTATATACGTAGTGGTAAATATGTATTAATGTCTATACTAGTAACAAAACCCATATAATCTGTAAAAAACGTAAACAGAAACCATACCTAAATTAATTTTAAACATTTTTATAAAATTTTAAAATTCGTTTTTGTAAATGACAAACATAGATGTGCCGTTGTATTACTGGGTGAGCGATATTGTCTTAGTTCCGATGACAATTCATTTTTGTGATGTTTCTTCTTAGGTTTGACTCCAGTTAAGAGAACTCCTTATCGGTTAAGAGTACTCTCACACTCTCGCAGTTTTTTTGCATTTAGTTTTTAGTTAGTTTTTAAACTATTTGCATATATATTTATTTGCATACATACGATATCAACAGCGCATACATTGACGCTAGAAAAAAATTACTGGCACCGTCAAACCGGAATATTGCCTACTCCAAAACTAAAAATAATGAAATTTTAAAAATATAAATAAAAAACTTACTACTGTTACAAACATCCAGCTTTCAAGTTCCATCCATTTTTATCTAAATAATTCGAGAGAATCTTTACCAATTTGAATTTACTAACATCTGGTACTTAACAGAACTGGATGATTATTGAATAACATTAAAGTAAGAGTATCTTTGTAAGCTTTAATGTTGATGTATTGATTGAATCAGATTAGCATGAAAATAGATCTAATAGCGATATTAAAGGGCTTATATATTATCTGGCATCCGTAGTCTCTACGGTTTTATCATTCCTAAGTTGAGCAACGTGGAGGACGGTCGATATTTGAATGGGACTTTTAGCGACAAAAATGTCAGTAAATCCGGGAAATTTAAGTATTCGGTTTCAATCAATCAACGGTAAATATCCGTTCGACTTTGCCGAAGCCGCATGATTTCTTTTGACAGTCTGAGGAATTCTGTCCCTTAAGTTATTTAAATCACATTTATCCCTCTTCTGATAATGGTACCTTCATTTCTTTTCATTCAGAAGGACCCCAATGGATAACATAGAGCCGTTAATGGCGTATATTGTAATATTACCGTATTACTTAACATGACAATGATGACTAAATATGTGATTTATAACTATTAACATATAATTAAGTTATAAAAAAACCTGTTTTAGAACGTACTTTCATGTACTTTGACATTTTTTAACACATGAAACTTGATTTGATTGAATAATTACTCTCATTACTACTAATTGCCTAGATGAAATCAAGTTTGAATATTATAAAATTTGTTTCGATTTGGGTTTTTATTTACGTCCTGTCTTTTATTTTGTCAGACCAATTGTTGAAAAACTTATTCATATTCATTTAATATTCAGAGCACTTAATGAACCATACAACCACCAAACTTTCATGGCGAGATCATGAAATTTTGTTAACAAAGTTGTTATAAAATTAACCATATTGACAAAAGGAAAGTGGGTTTCATGAATCATGAGCACTTCATGAATTAATTTGTCCTTTATTATTCTATCTGACCACTTCATTAAAAATTAATTTGAACTGACCCGAAACATTTTTGGTACGGGTAATAAAATGAGAAAATATTTTGACAGTACTAATTTTTAAAATACCTTTGCAAAGTTTTTCATTTCACCTGATTTGCTGCGTCAAAACAAGCATGGAAACTATTTCAAATTATGTTTTGTTTTAGGGAGGTCCCTCGAGGTTAAATAAAGCTTTTTCGTTACTTGTTTAAAATTGAAAATATTGTTTAAATTTGACATGCTTTATATACACTACCTGGATAGTTATACAATTAAATTTATCTACGGTTAAATTAAATTTGTATATACTTATATTATTTGGTTTTGGATACCTCCAACCAATCGGGTAGGCTGTAGATCTTTTAGTTAATATAAATAAAGTTTTCAATCATGCTCACGTGGGCAATAAAAAAGTAAAACAATTAAGGTACAAAATAGCACAGCGCCTTTTGCAGCGTATGTATGAGTATGGGTAAAAAAATAGAGACTTCATACTTATTTGTTCTTTCAAATTGACAAACTTGTTTCAAAGTTAAAGACTGTTCTTGACAAAGACTTATTAAAATAACAACCAAAAGAATATTCGAATAGTGAATGAAATGAATAGAAGATTTTATGAAGAATCACATTAATGCTATGTCAATCAAAATAAAGAGGGTTTACAAGTCGGAAGACAAGTTGGCAGATAAGTAATCCTACTAAGGATTCTGCTTACGTCACAGTTCTGCCGTCCTCAAGCTAAAAGGCGGCTAAATGACATCTGGCCAATTTTTACTTTTTAATGCCATTATATAATGTTTTGAAATCTCTATCGATCTGTCTAGGAACGGTTATTGTATCTTTCACCGTTTCGAAAATAAATTTATTAAAAAGGTGGTTATTTACAAAATAAAATATATTAACAGAACTTAAAGGCGGTTAATTAACAATTCTAGACTAAAAGGTCACTAAAGTACTTTAACGTTTGGATTATTTCGGCATTTTCACGGTCAATGCCAAGCTTAAAAACGGTTATTATTTTGCACTACACTAAAAGGCGGTCAAAGTTTCTTATCCGCTATATAATTTAGGTTTTTAGAATTTAATGATTATCACATACTTAACTAAAAGGCGGTCATACGTCAATGCCTAGCTACAAGACAGTTAAAAACTTTTAACCGCTTTTAAGCATTGGATTGTTACTATGTTTCTAACATAGTAGCTTCTATAGAAAGCCATGTTAGTCCGCATGCATAGTAAAGAAGAATATTTTTTCTATGCTTTACACAACTAAAAAGCGGTTAAATCGCAACACTTCGCTATAAAGCGGCTATTTAGGCCCGCTCGCCTCACTTCAGCTGTTTTGACATTCAGGGTGTATAAGGCGAACTTTAATTTTGTAAGCTGGTGGTGCACCTAATTTATAAAAGGAATATAATTAAAGCATAATATAATGTAAAATAATAATGTTTGATCGAAACATTTACACATAACACCATCTAGTCCCAAACTAAGCTGAAGAGTTTGTTTGTTTGGTTGAACGCGCTAATCTCAGGCACTACTAGTCCGATTCGAAAAATTCTTTTTGTATTGGATAGTTCATTTATCGAGGAAGGGCATAGGCTAAATAGCATGACGCTACGATCAAAAGGAGCGGAGCAGCAATTATATATTCCACGCGAAACGGAGTTTGCCGGAACAGCTATTATTATACAGGGTATCCTGTAAGTAGTGCATCAACCGAAGATGGCAGATAGCTTGAGGGTTGATCTATCATAATGTCAAAAAATTACCCTAGTAAAAGTGTCATCGTTTTCGAAATATTGATAATTTTTTTAAATTTAGAAAATTCGGCTCTTTTACCATACTTTTTCCTGTTGTGTCCACAAATGAGCAGATATTTTGATAATTTTTTAGGAACTCTCAGAGAGTTGCTTTACGTCAGTTTGCAATTTAGTTTAAATTATCAGGGAACACAGAGAAAATAGCGTCTACTTCGGATATTTTTGCTTTGGATTTTATTCTATACTAGGAAATCGCCCTCGCTTCGCTTCGGAAAAAATAGTAGAAAAAATATAATAGAGCCTATGTTACCCGGGAATAGTGTAGCTTCCCAACAGTGAAAGAATTTTTCAAATAGGTTCAGTAGTTTCAGAGCCTATTCAATGCAAACACATAATCAAATCTTTCCTCTTTATAATATT
>CAWVQL010000212.1:0-11501 GCA_963932265.1 Thymelicus lineola | reverse complement strand
AATAGAGCAAGGTCCCCACTCCACACATATACCGTAAACTACCGCAACATTGCCTTTGGTAGCCATCTTTGCCTAAAACTTTTAAATCCTAATAACATTTTATTTTTTTACATCTGGCAATCGAAATCATAACAGTTATAAAGATTATACACCTGGCAACACGTAACAACTGTCGCCATTTCTTAAAACCTCACAAAATTCTCGTCAGTAGCCATCGAACTGGATTAGAAGTGCACAGATTTTTTTTGCGCCGGAAACTTTAGTTGTAAGTTGAACAATTATTATTTTATCTACTTAGTTTTAGTATATTCTTAAACCTACGACATTTCTTTATTAGATTTGATAATTATTGTTTGCCATATATGAGTAGAATTCGATAAAATTCAGTGTTGGCAAAGTTAAGGAACGTATTCAAAATCATAGATCCTATCTTTGCCTGACATAGGGTTGTCAGTTGTGCATGTGTAGGTTTTAATTTTTTTTTTGTGTTTTTAAAGAACATCTTTAATATGCAAAGTTTTTTTGAGTTTGAAAGTGATTTCTTACATAGTTATATTTTATAGACTTGATACTTTTTATACTGGATAATATCCTATTTTGCGAGAATATCGGAAAAATCGTTGCATCAGTTCTTATGCCTTCTTAAAGTTTATACATGGGTTTTACTTTATATAATATGCAACTGGTAATTGATTCTTTGTATTATTGCCTTAGGTAAAAAAAATATGGGAAGCCGTAGGAAGCTAGGTGCTCGTCGATATAAAGATTACGAACCAAGCTTGCTCCAAGTTGCCGTTGATTTGGTAGCTAACAAAAATTTGACATCATACGAAGCAGAAAAGCAGTTCGGAATTCCACGCCGAACTATTGTTAACAAAATTAAAAAAAAACATGTTAATAAAGTCGGAACGCCTACCCGGTTAACCGAAGAAGAAGAAAAAAAGATTGTTACTACCCTCATTCTTTGTGGCGAATACGGCAGCCCTCTTACTCTACAAGAACTTCGTATAATAGTACATGACTATTTAATTAAAAACAATAGATCATACTTATTTCATAACAAAATGCCTGGGGAAAAATGGGCGCGGTTATTTATTAAACGCCATGAAGACCATTTAACCATGCGTTCTACGCAAAATATTAAAAAGTCTCGAGCAACAAAAACTGTGCAAGAATACCAAGAATACTTTGATAATTTAGCAGTGTCTTTACAGGGAGTAAAACCTGAATTTATTCTCAACTACGATGAAACAAATTTATCAGATAACCCAGGCACACAGAGGTGTATTTTTAAACGGGGTACCAAATATCCCAATAAAGTGCTCAACAACTCAAAAACAGCTATTTCTATTATGTTTGCTGCAACTGCGGATGGCGCATTATTGCCACCGTACGTGGTTTACAAGGCTGACAATTTATGGAAAAACTGGTGCTCTAATGGACCTCCGGGAACCAGATTTAATAAAACCAAATCTGGATGGTTCGACAGAGTAACTTTCGAGGATTGGTTTGATACCATCATATTACCATGGGCTGGAAAATCTCAAGAACCTAAAGTGATTATCGGTGACAATTTATCATCGCATTTAAATATTAATATTATTGCTAAATGCCAAGAAAACAATATTCGTTTTGTCTTTCTACCCCCAAATTCCACGCATGATACACAGCCACTCGACGTTTCCTTCTTTAGACCTTTGAAAAGAGCATGGAAGAATATACTCCTTGACTATAAAGTAAGACATCCAAGCTCAAACACCCTCAATAAGAATATTTTCCCTGAGTTACTAAAAAGACTAATTGAAGACATACGAATCAATGAAACCAAAAGTATAACGAGTGGATTTAGTGCAACTGGAATTCACCCACTAAACGCTCAAAAAGTTTTGTACAAAGTACCAGAATACAAGCACACGAATACAAGTGAAATCGCGTTTGATGCTTCTTTAGTTCAATATTTAAAGGAATCCAGAAAACCAACTTCTGAACGACCCAAACTTAAGAACTCCAAGTTACTAACGAGACCTGGGGGATCTGTGGCAACGGAAGACATACAAAATATGCAAATAACAGACACACTAACTAAGTCGAGCACTAAGACTGTTAAAACACGATTTAACAGGACGAACAAGTCTTCTTCAAAAGAAAACATGATCCCTAATACAGTAATAAATGTTGCCAAAAATATTCACATTTCACATGATGGCAGTTTGTTTAAACAAGATTCTTCAGTATCAGGTAATATTCCTTCAACAAGTGATGAAAGTATCATTGTTTCAAATATTTTGTTAAAACCTGCGGAATCAGAAACCCAAGATGAATTTGTTGGTGATATAAGTTGCACAGAAAATAAAAAAAGAAAATTTATGGATTATTATGAGACAGATACTTCTAGCACAATTTCATTACACGATGATTCACTCGACGGCCCCTTCTTGGAATCTAATAGTGACACGGAGACAATGGCTACTTCTGATATTGAAAATATTGAAGAACAACTGGATACAAATGAAGAACCTGACGTGGGAAAATATGTGTTGGTAAAGTTTTTCACTGGTAAAACAATAAAATTTTATATTGGTTTGATCATATTATATAAACAAGACGAAAGATGCTACACTGTAAAATATTTAAGGAAAACCAGAAATGGCACATTTTCATGGCCTTTGGCTGACGACGTATCCGATGTCTCGCGGCTTGATATACAGAATGTTTTATCAAAACCTCAAGTTGGGCGTAGAGGCGAATTAAAATTTCTTCTTAGTAATTTAGATGTGCTTATCAATGACATATATTAGCTATTGACGTGTAAGTCTAACAGCCGCACTCAAGAGATGTTAATGGTTACCCAAGCGATTCCTTAGACTTGATTTACACTAAGGTATCACTTGCATTCACGTCTCTGAGTGCGGCAGTTCATACTTCCCTCTGTAATGTTATTTTTTTATTTATTTAGTGCCTGATAAGAATTACAAAAGAAACAGAATAATTTTATTTTATATTAATTTACTTACGATTATTTTGATACGCACTGATTGATTGATACCGCCTTGTTTAGTTTTTATTATATCTAATTATGTGGTTAATGAAAGTAAGTTTGTTGCCGAAGTTTATAAGTGTTACGTAAAGCTGAGTCTATACGGCACAAACTTAGTCCTGTGCAGCGTGTTTGTGCAGACTAAAGTTGGTGCAAATAATACGTGAGGACAAAAGTGCACGGACTTCAATATTCATGTCCACATGTGTCTCATTTACACAAACATTAGTCTGCAAAAATACGCTGAGCAGACTATAGTCGGTGATGGGTGGACCCAGCCTGAGTCTATGTTACAAGTATAAAGAATATGCTTGTATTGATTATTGTTTTTAAGTTTTCTCTTTTCAATTTATATGATTATTTTTTGCACTTTAATAGGTAATTAAGAAGTTTTAAAAAATCCTTGCTTATAAAAGTTTTTTTAAAGAACTTGCAAGAATATACTTGTTTTGACTGTTTTTAATTTTATAATGTTTTAAGAGAAAAAATCGGAAAATAAATAATTCAAAACTTTAATGTTTTTTCTGTTGCAGCCCTATGCACTAATAGACGAATGTATGAAAACTTTAAAAAAAGCTGTCCTAACTTTACCTCGCCGCTTAAACTGAGAAATAAGGCTTCAATAATGTTAAAGTAATAATAATCTAGTTGTCTGAAGTTTAGGGATCATTTTAGTGTATACGTTTTTGTGAACTAATACGTTTTTAGCGTTAATATGAAACTAGGCAAAGATGTGGTTTCGTAGCTCATCTTTGCCTGCTTACAAAATTAGAAATAATACAGAATTTTGCAAAGATCAGTAAGAAGTATAAATAATATTGAAAACTACATACTTTGAACTTTATATTTAATAATATAGAATTTACTTTTAGTCAGCCAATTTTCGGATATAGGTCAAAATGTTCAAAATCCAGGCAAAGTTGAGGTAGTTTACGGTACACACATAACTTAATTTAAAAACACATTTAAAATAAATAAAATAATTTTTTTTATTTTTATTTATATTACAATGGTTACAATCAATCCTGTCACCCCGTTTCGGCTTGACGTTGAGTTCTGGGACACCCTGTATATTCCCTCTCTGTGTACGTGTTCTTGCGGAGTTGTTTCTAATGATTTGGTTCTTATGGTTTGGCAATCAGAAGAAATAATAATTCAGTCGAGGATATGAAAAAAAATCATGGCAACGCTGGACCATTATTGTTCAAGTGATGAATTTTGTCGCCACGAGAATTGTCCGGTAGGCGCCGAAAGCTGGTGTGAATGGCGCAAAGCTGAAGCCACGAATTCCCATGAGTCTTTCAAGCATCCTGCTCGATTGATTGACGAAAATGGTGAAAAACATATTCGTCCAATCTACGAAGAGCTCTCAAGCAAGGAACTTTTGACGAGATGCTTAGGCGGGTGCACGCAAAATTCAAATGAATCTTTCAACTCCACTGTGTGGCTTATGAGACCGTAACATTTGAATTCTGGCAAAAAAATCGTTGAACTTGCTGCGTACATAGCTGCAGGAATGTTCAACGAAAGATATTCCGCAGTTCTAAGTACGATGCAGCAGCTCGATTTGAAAATCGTTCAGATTTGTAAGATGTATGTTATCCGTATACATCTTGTTGGTCTGGTCAATAACCGATATATCCATTTTTATATATAACTCAACAGGTACCATAGGCACGAATGCAGAACTTAGGTTTCCAAACATTGGTGCTAACACCAATTAATTGATAGATTTCGTTTAACTGTAAATTAGAAAACCATGAACTTGGCCATATTTTTACATTTTTCCACAAAAAAACACAAAGGTGATTTATTGGTTTTTGTTCCGATGCGCGCTCCTCAATTGTGAGATTTTTCTGCGTGGCCCAAAATAATGTCTTTCTGCTTTTCTGTCTCTGGAGCCTGTAGAGCGAGCAGATGTCGACGGCCTTGTCACATCATTAGTAAATTGTATACAGTCACACAAATCGGAACTGACAACGCTGCAGTGATGACAGGACGTCACAATAGCGTGTACGAAATACTCAAAAGGCAATACAATCTGCCTAATTTAATTCTCATAAGATGTGTCTGCCACTCCTTACATCAGTCACGCATCACAAAACAATTCCACAACACATCGAATTTATGATTAGTGAAACCTATAAATGGTTCTCAGTCTCATCAAAGCGCCAGCATGAGTACAGAGAATTATACAGAATTCATCAATTGTGGCGAAGAACCACTCGAAATTCTCAAATTTTGTGATACCCGGTGGCTATCAATAAATCCGACAGTGGTCCGAATTTTGTTACAGTGGGAGGAACTGAAGTTGCATTTTTCAGTTACAAAAGATTAATATCACACAGCAAAATTGAGTGGAATGTATAGAGACGAAGGTACCCACTTACATTTAATATACCTGTTGTGTTGTATCATATCTGTAGTTTGCAATAAAAGTCTTGTACTTAACTACTCTGTGGTTAGTCATAGAATAATGTTTATTAAAAAAGAATGTCTTCCGTCTTGTCTCTGTTCACACTCTCTTGCTTGCTACGACGTAATGTTATGTGAGTTGTATCTCATTACAATAAATATATTATTTTACCACCATAAAGTCTTTCCTGCGTGCTACCCTGCCCACAGGTTATGGGCCCAGACTGCTGTTGGTAAAATTTGTGAAGGTGATGGAAAAATTGTGGATGTTATTTTTCTTCGACGGTTTGAACCGGAAAAAACAAAAGTATATTTGATTGAACCGAATTAGCAAGGATAGCAAATAGTAAATGATGGATCAAAATTCTTTTAAGCTAACAGGCGCAGAAAACTGGTCTGTATGGAAATTCCAAACGGAAGTGATCCTGAGTATTTTAAATGTCCAAACTGGAATAAAAAATTTTAAAGGTGAGAATACAGATCCGGTAAAATTGTTAACATCTTTAATGAATTTATTGCGGTCAATCTGCAATAGAATTTTGATGCCAAATGTGCCACAACTGAAAAATATTTTTTAACTATTCATATTGATGATCATCTGAGTCCAGTACCTCATCTGGGGTATTTGTTTGAATCCCAACTTTCCAGAGCCAACGTACCACCAGAAACTTGCAAAAGTCAGAAAAAGTTCACCGTTCATTTGACAAAAGAAATACTAAACCGTTTACCAAGCAATTATATGAGTCTTCAGAAAATGTCGCAGTTGTCTGTAGAAAACACCTTAAAACAAATAAAAGATAATTAATTCAATTGCTGAACTCGCTATCGAATTTGGTTTTGCCGAGGACAAAAATAATATTTTAAAACAATGGCATAGTATCAATTTTGCTAAGGGGGATATATCTTCTACAGACACAGTTAAATTTTGAGCTCAGGTACTGAAATACAAAGACGCCGCAGGTATAAACACTTACGAAATTGTCACAATTGTCTTACCAGCTGATGTCCTACAAAAGATGACTAAAATAGTTCAAAAACTACAACGTCAGCAACACCTTCTACTTCCAATACAACTGCAGTAGAAGCATCTACCTCTTCTGCATCAGCGCCCACAGAACTTGAGGACGAGGATGACAAACTTTTTTTATGTATTTAATAGTACTTTGAATAATTGTAAAAATAAAATAACTGAAATAATTAACTGACTCTTAATTCCCTTAAAGTGCAAACTTATTTCACTAATAGAATCCTTTGGAAAATCTAGCAACTTCTAGTGGCTTCTTTAGGTCCATTTTTTTCAAAATCTAGCAACTTCTTTTTTTCCTTAACTGCAACACTGATTCCTTCCGCTAGGCCAAACTGTCATCAAAGAATATTATTTGAGTGTTATGAGTCATTTTCGTGAAGCTGTTCGTCTGAAACGGCCGGAACTATGGGCGAACAACTCTTGGTTCCTTAGCGCTATTACTGCGTTAAGCGTGCCTCTCGCGTGTCCATACAAAAACGACCCGCGCGTGCCCATGCGCGTGCACACGCTCGTGAGCCCGTCGCGTGATACTTCCGTGCAATGGGGCACGCATGCACGCGACGTGATCACGCATCACGTTGGACGGGTCCACGCGCGAAGCCCGCTAGCGGGTGCACGCGCGTGCTTGTTCAGTTGACAGCGCTATCTCGAACCGACCGCACGCGCGTGCCCGGCCCATAACAAAAAATGACAAATTTTGATACAGAAAGGGTAATTGTTGAAGTTCAGTGTCGTCCTGCCATATGGGACCAATCAAGCGAAATATTTAAAGACCGGGACGCTAAATCAAAAGCATGGCTAGACATTTGTAAAGTACTGTTTGAAAATTTTGATGACTGGAGTGAAGCAGAAAAAAACATACAAGGTAAGTACCTACACTCTTTTTTTATTTTATAATAACGTAGGTTAGGTAAACTATTCTTTGCGCCTAATTTTTATTTTTAATAATCTATGCAATTAGTTATATATAATTAGTTATTTCAATTGTATTTGTGTCAATTAAATGTTTTCAACAATTAATCCAACTATAAAATTAAAACTCGGAATATTTACAATAATTTACCTATGTAAATATAAAATCATGCTTATATTCAAAACTAGTGCAGAGATACTGCGTATTTCTGAACATTGTGAAATTCGTGTGAACAATGTCCCATAATATTGGTATGGTTTTATATAATTATTGCTCGATAAATTCCAAAGTTCTTTCTTTCGGCCACGCGGTCGCCGCCATTTTGCGCGTCACGAGACAACCAGTATGTTCACGACTGCGAGCTTCACTATCGGTGTATTTAGGGTTCAAAATCATTTTAGGGCAGAAACAGTGGATCGGTAGGTAAATAAATAAAACAATTATCAACTAAAATATTTATTATATTGGTTTTAGAATTGGGCTAGTAACTTTGTAAAATAAGCGTGCGTTTTGTAGTTTTGTAGGTTTTTCTTTGACATCTCTCAACTTTAGTTTACAACAATCTAAGTTATTTGGTTACATCCTATGATTTTATATAACTAGATTAGTTATACGCCCGCTTTCAAAGGCAAGAGCAATGGAAGGTAATTGCCTACCATGCAGTTAGTCACGCTCCAATCGGTGTCGCGTCTACATGTGTTTGAGTACCAATAATATTTTAGTAAAAAAGATGCCTACTTGTGTTTTTAGACACTGTACAAACTACACATCACTGGATGTGTAATGAAAGAAAAAAAGTTTCATTTTATGCGTAATTACATAACATTTTACCTATTTAATGTAAGAATACTGAATTTCTTATAATTTTCGACTGTCATGGCGGCGCAACTGGTTACATCCGATGAATTTAACAAATAAAATCATTAGGTATATTATTAAAATATGCCTGCTATGTTAATAAAAAATGTGTGGTAAAAAACCGTGAAAATTCAATTATTGAATGTACATAAATTATAAAAAAGCCTTCAATAAATACTGCGATCTTGCCATGACAGCTGTCCGTCTGCAACGAAATAATCTGCGAAGCTATCGCGTAATGTATACGAATCTCTGTGGGTATTTCCAATTAACCCCCGAACTGAACGTATATGGTCTGGTATAATGACAATATCATGAAAGTCATTAATTTGACTTCTTGATCTTATAAAATTATGCAAAATACAAATTGTTTTAAGAAAACAAATTGCTTTGTCTTTTCCAACGTTCAATGGACGATGGAGTATGCGAAATTTATTAGCCATGATACCAAATGTACACTCAATATAACGTCGCGCTCTCGTTAACCTATAATTGAATATTTTTTTTTTGTAGTTTAAATCGAGAGCTCGAGCATATGGCCGCATGACATGGCTAGATAACCCAAATGCTTCATCTCCTACAATAATATAGGGCAAAGCTGCGGTTGCAGCAATGTTGGTTGGTTTATCATTGTGTATTACGGGCAATGCTTTGGCAGGAGGAATATCTATTAAGTCATTGTTGATTTGTTCGTACAATCGGCTTTGTGTGAAAATTGCGGAGTCAGATTCTTTACCCTGCACTCCCACGTTTATATAGGTAAACTCATAGTTGGCGTTACACATTGCAAGCAGTACAATAGAATAGTAATGCTTATAGTTGTAATAGAGGGAACCACTATGTGGAGGTCTTATAATGCGTATATGTTTTCCGTCTATTGCACCTATGCAGTTAGGAAACTGGGCTTGCGTTAAAAAACCTTTTTCAGTCTCTACCCATAGCGCACGGGAAAATTTTGGTATACATTCTTCCTTTAACCTTTCAATTATAATTTGACAAACTTCTGTTACTATTTTTCTGACCGTGGTTAGTCCTGTCTGATACGCCAGATGAATATCGACGAAGGTATGTCCACTAACTAAATATCTGTAATAAAATAAAATACCTGTGTTATTGTTTCAGTGAAAAAGCTGCAGCAAAGATGGAAAACTGCAAGAGACACTTATATAAGAGTGAGGTCTACTAAAAAAAAACTTAAATCAGGCTCCGGTTCCAGGGCAAATAAAACATACGTTTACTATAACATGCTGTCATTTTTAGATTCAAACTCGAATACTCAAGGAGAAGAATCGGCAGACAATTTTAATCAGTCAGTAGAGCAAAACGCGTCACCGAGAACTTCACAAAATAATACGATTATTGAAGAAGATTTGATTAATGTACCTAGCACCAGCTCCAGCGTTACCAAAGAAACACGATCTTCCAAGAAACGTAAGTGCGAATCGCCAACTGATTTCGAATTAGAGTTGTTAAATTGCGTGAAGAATAACACTGCAGATAATATGGACGAAGACTTGAATTTTTTTAAGTCATTATTACCAACTGTAAAAAAATTGAGTTGCTTTAAAAAATTATTATTTCGTACGAAAGTATTAGAAGCTTTAATTGATATTGAAAAAGAAATGATTATTACCATTGATGACCTTTCATTAACGCAAAATACGGTAACGAATGATTTAGAATCCTTAAATGTAAGATCAGATACGAACAATGAATAAATAGGTAACAAGAAAGACTTTGAAGATTTGATTAAGACTGTTTAATTATTAAGAACAAAAGAAAGAGAAGAACATGAAGAACTATTTAAGTTAGTAAAAAGCGCAATTTTATATTTATATTTTTCTGGTCTCATGTGCAATTATTATGATATACAAGGGCATTCGCCAAAAGTTTACAAGCCTTGAGGTGTCATGTTCATAAGGAAAGAAACGGGGTCGATTCGGACACTTTTATCTTAAACCCTATTTTGGGGTCAAATAAAAAAGTGTATCAATAGACCCCTTTTTTACTTAATGGACCTTTTTTTTGAACCTACTCATAACATTGCTCCTTCATATGTCCTCTTCTTAAATTTAATCTTTTATGTAGTAAACTGTGATTATGATTGTGATGATAAATAAGAATTTAAAATAATATTAGTACCCGATCTAGTAATAGAAGGGAATAATTAATAAGGGAAATATTCATATGTAAAAACTTGCAATCAATATGCGTCATTATAATTAATACTTTGTAAGGTAGGTATATTATTATAATTAAGACATTTAGACTTATTGTACTGTTTTAACTGTTATTGTGTTTTTTTATTTTAAACTTGAACCTGTGATTTTATTAGTGTATTTCAAATGAATAATCAATGACTAATTGTAACGTAGCGTTTATGCAAGACACTGTGATGACTGTTGTGATTAAGTATATAAAAAAATAAGTGAATAAGTAGGTATAGATAAAAAAAAACGAAAAAGATAAAACTGTGTAATTTAGAAATAACAAAATATAATTAATAAATATAAGAAACTGTGATTAATATGATGATTAATAAGTGTGCGGTTATGTGTTTCGGTCCGTGAACCACATCAAGAAAAACATTTTAAGCCATATTCAGGTGTCACTGCCGAAACAATAAGAACTTCTTCTTCTTTCTTGCTTGATGTGGCTAAACAGTAATGTGACTTACATAAATTGGCAAAAAATATGAGTGTTCTAAACTTTTGTTAAATAATGACTGTTTTTTTACATGAATAAAGATGATTATTAATATCGAAATGTCTTTACTTACCGCAATGTCATTGCAAATCGTTCCATTGGTGATACGATTGACGTAGATTTCAATCGTAGATTGTTAGTCTTCAAATAGGGCTCCAGTTTTGAATATAATTCATCATAGACTTGTAATGAAACTTTAAAATATTTGAAAAAAAACCTTTCATTTTTTCTTAATATACCAAACTTCACCACGAATTCCCCGCACAGTAACCTAGATTCAACGAACGGGCTTACTGGCTGGCGTCTTTTTTTGGCAATTCGTCGTCACCGTCGTCTTGATAAATAATACAACATTAATTTATCCATTATTACTTATTCGACTGTACACCTCCAACGTCAAAATTGTACTGAGAAAACTGCGTACGCGGATGCACGCGCCGATGCCCGCGCATAAGCACGCGAACGTGCTCACGTGCGTGCACCAGAAGCGTGGCCCGCGACGTGCTCACGTGCGTGCACACGCTTAACGCAGTTTTAGCCCTAAC
>CAWVQL010000211.1:0-31615 GCA_963932265.1 Thymelicus lineola | reverse complement strand
GGTAGCTATATGACCAGATAGCAATATAAGGTATAAAATTTTGTATACAATTTTATAATAAAGTCCCAAAACAAATACGTGACTTACCAGTGGAATCTTTTAAGAAACGTGTAAAGGCTCAGCTCTTAGGCAAGGGCTACTATAGCATAAATGAATATTTAAATGACAAGGATGCTTGGAAATGACTAGCTAGGCAACCAGTTCAGCAGGGTAATTCACGTAACTTAAGAAGTTCGATTGCAGTGCAGTTGCAGCGACGTTCCGATCAAAATGACACTTTCCGTATTCTCTTGCGCTGTCAAACACGCTCGCGTCACGCGAGCGCGTCTCAAGCGCGCTCACGTCACAAAAAGGTATTCTGATAATGCGCGTCAAGATAGCGTGTTCCCGATCGCAGTTTGATTGGTATTCTCATAAACTTTTGAAGTTTGAAGTCTCATAAAGTTTGACAGGCGCGCAGGATGCGTGCAGGAGAAGTGAAGTTCACATGCAGTTTGCGTGCAGTTGGCGTGCAGTTGACGCGCAGTCAAAAAATTATGACAATACGGTTTAGACGCCAAACTTCAACTTGATTGTAGCGTCACTCCAACTTGATTGCAGCGTCACTGCAACTTAATCGATGCGTCTTAAAGTTACGTGAATTAGGGTACTGCACAGGTTAGAGAATACCTATTTTTGTAATAGATATAAGTTTTATTTTTAAAAGACGTGCTGAGGAGTTTCTTTACGGCTTTTCTTCTCCTCCATGACAAAGCACCTTTCCGAAAAGCTGGTAGATTAAAAAAAATGACGTGCATAAGAGTATCAGTGATACCTACATGAATAGTGATGGCTTAATTAGCATTCGCATTCATTTTTAACATGTGAATGTTTCATTAGCACTTAGCAAATTAAATTTGGTTGCGAAATTTCGTGAAGTGCGAAGTGAATTCATCACTTCATTCATAGTATTCGTACTATAATATTATCATCATGCAGCGGCAGCGTGTGCTCTCGGTCGCACCCACGTGAACGCGAAGTTTCGAATACTAAATTAAACTGTAAAAAATATTCACGAATAAAGTATTAGCAACTTAGCAGATGCCGCGAAAAATGAAGTTCGAGGTTAAGCAATTATTATCTTTGATATGCTTAGACTTAGAGTCGTATATTGAATGAATACGTGTGATTGTTTACTTCGTTTAAATTTTAAGCTGGGTGGTGTGAACTACGAAGAATGAGGTTTAACAATTATTACGTTGTTGTCTTTCGATGTTTTCGTATTTAGGGTCGTATACTGAATGCGTGTGATTGTTTAACCTGTATAATAAAATATGTGTTATAAAAATTTAATTATATTATCATTATCTTAATAACAAAAGTGCAATTTGTGTAATAAAACGTTATCTGCGAGTAAAAACGGTGAACGCGCTTTTTAATTCGCAGTTTGCACATAAACTAAAATTACATAGGTACCTACTTGATTTATTATCGTAATATTAGCAAATAGCATAGCAATAGCATTTAGCATGCTAATACTTATGAATTCACATGTTTATGAAATTAAAGCAAAATCGCATTCATTACCATCACTATACATGAATAAAGATTATTTCATTTCATTTCATTTCAATACCGTGGCCATACACCGTCAAGTTTATTGGATGCTGCATCAAGTCCGCTACAAACTTAACAAGTATACTTGGTCGTGTATGGCCAGCATACCTAAGTATGATTACTGCCGTAGATTGAAATTTAATCTCTGAAACCGGAGACGTGAAGAATTCTCACACGACAGACTCGAATTTTAATCTTGCACAAACAATACAAACGAAGTCGTCAACTCATTCTAGGAGACTATCAGATCAGAAAGCCTATCAGAAGAAAAAGAAATCAACGTTCCAGCTAAAGGCTTGAGAGCCAGTTCGTTCTTCCTATTCTTCTCTTTCTTGGTCAGCCACGCATCAGTGACGCCTTTGGGGTTGCTGATTTCCATGGACGACGATAGCGACTTACCAATAAGTGGATTGTTAGCTCTTTTTTCGGCTATTTCCATTGTTTCGTTACCGTAAATTATCAATTTCTTATTAACTTTCGCCTGCCACAACAGTGACGGATGACAGTTATTTTTAATCTGTCTTGCCGGCACTCCTGTCAATCTTGACGCCTGTCATGAAGATGGCGCCACTATCGTCTAGCAATTCGACTCGGTACAAGGACGCTGTCGGCGCGGGCGCATCAAAAATCAATCTCGCTATTCAAATAATCTAAATCGTATGTAATCGGGCGTGAACGCGTATATTTTCATCAATCCATCATCAGCAGTGCCGTGTCATCACTCAAGCTTATCACAAACCTCGTCACATCGGGTGGAAGATCATCGAGGCGTACACGCAGCAGACCAGGTAGGTGCCGTGCATTTGCCTAACTGTTGTGGCCTATATCGAAGAACCTTCAAAACTCGTTATCGTGGACCCGTTAAGCGGTCTGTCCCAGGGTAGCATTAAAGCCATCCTGATTTCGGTGGATGCGTATGCTACATTCCTTTTTGGTGCCGAAACCCGGGACTTCCACCAATTCATATCGTAAACGCCATCAATTTACTGTGGTATTTCTGGTTATTAATCGTTAGCTTAGAATATAATTATCGATCTATTGTTTTATATAAGAACTGTAGATACCCATCGCATTCTAGGCTGTTCCATCCAATCAGAAGTAGGTACATATCAAATATTTGTGTTAACTATCACCATCGAACAAGTTCGAGAATAATCGTAGGTTATTGTGGGATCACAAATTAGGCAATCACTAATCACATCGGTGCTTAATTTAATATCGGCTCGCAATAATCCAATCACATATCACGTTATTAACATACTTACACATTAGTCTTGGGTAGTTCGCGAACGACCTAGGTGGGAAGAGCGCTCCTTTAGGTGAACTATGCGAACTAGTTCATTGAAAATCCCGCTCTTAGTTCTTTTTATATTTCTGTTAGCGTCCACTTTACTAGACAGTGGCGCTATGTGACCAACCGAGTTATTTACTTTTACTGTGCGCGCCTTGATATTTCGATATCGATACTAAACAACTTCAAATCCCCATGGTTGAAATTTTATCAAATCATATGAAATCATAATAATCGTCAACTGAAGTATTGCTGGCTAATTATCAAACAGAATACTAATACCATTTATGTCTTATTTTACGGTAAGTTTAATTAAAATTAAAAAAATTCTCTTCTACTTCTATTTATTGTTATAAATAATTGATTATTATTAGTATTATTATTATTATATATCACGTTAATTAGCGACATATAACCTATAATATATTTTTTATTTATTTATTGTTCTTACTAAATTATTTGAAAAAAAGAACTAATGAACTAATAGAGCGAACTAGTTCATCCTTGGATTATGAACTAAATTGAGCGCTCTCTGTAGTGACCGGTTAGGCCCAAGCCTATTACACATCATCCATCAATAACATTCATCCTTTAAAACGTTATCTTAAAACATAATTTCATTTCGGACTCCATATCGTTTATTCAATCGTACAATTTTATATTTCATATCAAGGAGGTAGTTCGAAATATATAAACGCGCGTCGTCGCTTTGCTTCGACGCATCAAAAACGCAATTTCATTACGTGTTACCACAGAGTACTCACAAAGTGATTCACTTGTCTTGCGATTTAAAGTTGGTCATTTGGTCATAGACTATAATACATAATCGTTTAACTTACTTCATGTACACCCTATCATCAAGTATTAATCTGTATCTTTTTTGTATCGAATAACAAACGTCCCGTGTCGCAGGGTGTACGAACCTCTGGTTATAATCCGACCAAGATAAAAAGACCCATGCGTTATATGTGCGTTCATACTAACTAGGGGTCAATATTGTATGGTAATATTTTTCTATAGACATCACGGTCAAGGTCAATACACGTTATCTATTGAGTGCATTCTTAACGTTTTATGCTTGAGACATTGTTTTTGTGCATCAAATCTACTTGTTTACTTACAATCGTTTTATATCGCATTGACGTTCTAACACAATTTTAAAGTTTCAATTATTGTTTTATTATTCAACTATACAAATTATCTAACGTTATAAAAACATGTCGCTTTTAAGTAAACATTCTACACGTAAATCAGGTATTTTAAAGAAGTCGAAGTCGAAATCTATGGATATCGGTTACAACGTTCAAGACTTGCCTTCTTTGCGTAGAAGACGAACCATTGCTTACAATCGTATAACAAAGGCCTTAGAAATAGGTATTTTAGCTGCATCTGACTCATCTAAGCGAGATTTATTCTTTTCATATCATCAAAACGTTAAACAAATTGCCGCGAATTTCGAAGACGCGCATTTTACAATTTTGGAACTTTTAAATGATTCGGAAAACGATACAGATAGTGAAATTCAGGAACGTTTCGATGAAATGTACTATGAGGTATTATCGATTCATCGCAATTTGACTAAAAGTGACACGCCTCAACCTCCTAGTTGTTCATCATCTAACATACGGTTACCGAAAATCATACTTCCGTCGTTTAACGGTAATATTAAAAAATGGCCTGAATATTTTGATACTTTTAATGCGTTAATACACAATTCAACCTCGCTTAGTGACACGGAGAAGTTTCATTATCTTATATCTTCCCTTAGCGGCGATGCGTTGTCGATCGTTAAAACGTTCCCGATGACTCATGAGCACTATCGCAGCGCGTATGACGCTCTCACCGCCCGCTACAAAAGTAAACGGGATTTAGCATTTACTTGTTGGCGTGATATTTTGAATATTAACTTCAAATGCAATAACGGTCAGGAATTTCGAAAATCACTTGACTTATTGGAAGAAAACTTGTGTATTTTGAGAACAATAAATTTACCGGTTAGTCAATGGGATTTTATACTTGTTTATCATATCTTATCGAAGCTTGACACTGATCTCCGCCGCAGTTTTGAAGAAAAGTATTCAGAATTTGAACTTCCTTCGTATGAACAGCTCAAAGGGTTTTTGCAATCGAAGTGTGAAGCATTATTACGTGACACACATTTCTCTGAGTCATCAAAATCAAAATCTTTTCAAAGGTCTTCTACTCCCGTGCAACCCAAACGTATAAACATGTCTCATTCACTTGTCGCTGCGATCGACCGCGACCGACCGACTGACCAATCGCAATCCAAAATCGTAACTTATACCAGTAAATGTTCTTTCTGTGGTGACTTACATTCGATCTCATCATGTTCTGAGTTTATCAAAAAATCTATCGATGAACGGATGAAAATCGCTAATGATAAACAATGGTGTTTTAATTGCTTAAAACCATCCCATCAATTAAAGGACTGCAAATCAATATTTTCGTGTCGTACATGCAAACGGAAACATCACACCTTGCTCCATCGCGATAAATCTATCGAATCAAATCAAATCGTATCGTCGTTGGTCACAAGGGAACCCGTCCACACGACCGTTTTGCTGGCGACTGCTATCGTACAAGTCCGGGATGCGTCTGGCGTTATGCAATCGTTCCGTGCACTATTCGACACTGGTAGCCAAAGTAATTTTATCACGGAGGCAGCAGTTAAACGGCTTCATCTTATTCCTACTGCAGCTTCTACCACTGTAAGTGGACTCGGAGATACAGATACGTCTCTTATCGGTGACGTCACCTGTTCTATCGGTAATAACGATAAAATCCTTTTTACTTTGGATATGCACGTAATATCAAAGATATGCGGCGACCAACCTATCGCTAAATTAAACACATCGGGGTGGTCACATATCAAATCGTTACCTTTAGCGGATCCAGGATTTGATGCACCAGGATCCATCGATCTATTATTCGCCGCGGACGTTTTTACCGAATCGCTTCTCCACCAACGTATAAAAGGCAACTCAAATCAACCTGATGCTTTCAATTCCGTATTCGGGTGGCTTCTTTTAGGTAAAACACGTTTAGCTTCTCATTCATTACTGCAGACGACTGCATTGAACATCGAAAACGATTTAAATTCGCTAATTCAACGTTTTTGGGAACTTGATTCAATTCCGAGACCGTTAACTTTGACATCCGATGAATCATCTTGTGAACAAAAATTTGTATCTGATCATTATCGGGATTCATCTGGACGTTACACTGTGCGCTTACCGTTTAAAAATGATTCAGAACCCACCTTCGAGGGCTCCCGTGAAGTAGCTTTGCGTCGCTTTCATGCGATTGAGCGACGTCTTTTACGTGACTTAACGTTACGTGAACAATACGTTAACTTTATGTCTGACTACATCGACTCTGGTCACATGTCCTTGGTTCCAACTGACGAATTAAATCAAGGGAAGTACTACATACCACATCATTGCGTATTACGTCCTGATTCGCAAACGACCCGTCTTCGAGTGGTTTTCGATGCCTCGGCCAAGGATCTTCACTGCCGTTCCTTAAACGATTCGCAACTTACCGGTCCAAAATTACAACCTAACATTCTGGAAATTCTTCTCCGATTTAGGGAACATAACATCGTTTTTATGGCTGACGCTCGACAGATGTATCGCCAAATTCTTATCGCGCCTGAACATCGTGACTATCAGCGTATCTTTTGGAGAGTGTCACCCAATGATCCGCTCCAAGAGTATCGTCTGAATACTGTAACGTATGGCGTCTCTTCGTCTCCATATCTCGCTTGCCGTACTCTGCGACAGCTTGCTGAGGATGAAGGGGATTCGTATACTGTAGCGAGGAATATCATTCTGTCGGACGTCTACATCGATGATGTTGTGACTGGATGTGACACGTTAGATAACGCTCAAGTTGCTAAAAATCAAGTCATCGCCCTCTTTCGCCTTGGTGGATTTGAACTTAGAGAATGGGTAAGCAGTGATCCACGTCTGCTTTCTGATCTTCCTAGTTCGGCCTGTTTATCAGGATCTATATCACTCGATAACTCTGAGCCATCGATTTTAAAGGTTCTCGGATTGAAATGGGATCCATCATCGGATAAATTCATGTTTGAAATCAAACCTTCAAATCGGCCTTGTACTAAACGTGCCATTTTGAGTGAACTCGCTCGAATCTTCGACCCATTAGGATTTTTATCGCCCATCACAATACAAATCAAATCTTATATTCAACGTCTATGGGTTCTCGGTGTTGGATGGGATCAAACGCCACCTGATGAGGTCATTAGTACTTGGAACAAATACAAAAATCAATTACCAGAATTAACTAACCTTCTCATACCTCGCCAGCTCACGTGTATCAAAGCTAAATCGTATGAGCTGCATGGCTTTTGTGACAGTTCAGAAACCGCGTACGGTGCTGTTATATACCTACGCGTCACTGATAGCACTGGAGCGATCCAAGTATTTCTTGTCTGCTCAAAGGCTCGTGTTGCTCCTCTTAAACGTATTTCCTTACCTCGACTAGAGCTGTGTGCGGCTGTTCTTCTCTCCGAGTTGTATAAATTCGTACGCGAAACATACCTTGATCGTATCAATATCGATGCTGTCTACTTATGGTCAGATTCAACCGTAGTTCTCTCCTGGCTACGTTCTCATTCATCTCGTTGGGCCACATTCGTCGCAAATCGAGTCAGTCAAATCCAAGACATAACACCTACCGAATGTTGGCATCACGTGTGCTCGGGAGACAATCCTGCAGATATCTGTTCTCGTGGACAGTTCCCTAGTGCGCTTCTTCACAATTCGTTATGGTGGGCGGGTCCTTCCTGGCTCTCCAAGGATCACAAATCGTGGACATTGAACTCAAACACCATAATATTATACACTGCGGACGATGAAGCAATAGTTAAACCGGAAGAACGAAAAGTAGTTAATTTAGTTTCTGGTAAAATTCAAAATAGCATAAATATCGATTCAAACTTTTTTGACAATCTTGTATCTCGTTTCTCATCGTTACAAAAAATTGTTAATATTATCTCTTATATTAATCGTTTCATTAACAATTCTCGAAATCCAAAACAAGCGAGTGGTTCCAATTTCCTTAACAACGTTGAACGTCCTTCGGCTCTAATGCAACTCGTTAAACATGTTCAATCGAATTCATTTGTCGAAGAAATATCGCACTTACGGAATAACAAACCGTTATCAAAACCGTTTCGTAAGCTTAATCCGTTCCTCGACAAGCAGGGTGTGCTCAGGGTGGGCGGCCGGATATCTCGATCTGGTCTACAATACGAACACAAGCATCCAGCCTTCTTACCTTCTGACCATCCTTTAACGTTTTTAATAATCGACAATATACATCGGACTTACCTACATCCAGGTACAAATACTACACATTTTTTACTCCTTCAACAATTTTGGATTATCGCCGCTAAACGAACAATTCGTCGTCGCCTTTCTAAATGCGTTCAATGTTTCCGCACAAACCCGCAACCGTTACAGCCCTTCATGAGCGACCTGCCTTCTATGCGAGTTAATCAAGTTAAACCGTTCTCTAAAGTAGGAGTAGACTTCGGTGGACCCTTTCGCATCAAGCTAGGTTCACACCGTGGTGCAAAAATAGACAAGGCATATTTATGCTTGTTTGTTTGTCTCGCAACGAAGGCGGTCCACCTCGAGGTAGTTTCAACTTTATCGACTGAGGGCTTCATCGCTGCGCTTCGGCGCTTCGTTAGTCGTCGCGGCCGGTGCAATGTTATCTATTCGGATTGCGGTACTAATTTCATCGGTGCTAGGAATCAACTATCGTCTTTAATGCAACAGGCTTCTAGCGCGGAGCAAATTCAATTCATACAAAACCCTCCGGGTGCCGCCCATCAGGGAGGCGTGTGGGAAATTCAAATTAAGGCAGCTAAATCACATTTTTATTGAGTTGTAGGTGACCAAGTTCTTACATTTGAAGAGCTTACAACTTTTTTCGTTCAAGTCGAAGCGATATTAAATTCACGACCTTTGTGCCCTATCAGTTCCGATCCCAATGACCTTTCGTGCTTGACACCAGGTCATTTTCTCACCTTAGAGCCTTTGACAGCTGTCCCTGATAAAGATCTCGCTAATGTCAATATAAATCGGCTTCATCGGTGGCAGATGTTGCAAGCATTTCAACAGAGTTTTTGGTCCAGATGGAAAACCGAATATTTAAACACTCTTACACAACGAGCCAAATGGACTAAACATTCTCAACCGTTATCGATAGGTTCGATGGTAATAATTAAAGACGAAAATCGTAGCCCCTTGCAATGGGCGCTGGCTAGGGTCGTGGAACTAAATCATGGTGTGGATGGTGTAGCCAGAAGCGCTGTGGTAAGAACAACAAACAGTCATCTTATTAAAAGGCCGTTGGTTAAACTTTGTCCGCTGCCTACAGAAGACTAGTTTAAATCGTAACCTCATACTTTAGTTATAAGCAAATCTTGTTAGTTTATTATCATTTATCATAGTGTAATCGTAGTATCATAATCGTAACAGCATTATCGTAATACATAATCGTAATCGTCGTAGTTCTGTATCAATATCAAAATCAAGTGTATTGTATCGAATCCATTATAATTTTTTTTTCTTTTTTTTTCGTTATTAACCAGAAAATACCATAGGTATTTTGGTGGGCGGAATGTTTCGTTACCGTAAATTATCAATTTCTTATTAACTTTCGCCTGCCACAACAGTGACGGATGACAGTTATTTTTAATCTGTCTTGCCGGCACTCCTGTCAATCTTGACGCCTGTCATGAAGATGGCGCCACTATCGTCTAGCAATTCGACTCGGTACAAGGACGCTGTCGGCGCGGGCGCATCAAAAATCAATCTCGCTATTCAAATAATCTAAATCGTATGTAATCGGGCGTGAACGCGTATATTTTCATCAATCCATCATCAGCAGTGCCGTGTCATCACTCAAGCTTATCACAAACCTCGTCACATCGGGTGGAAGATCATCGAGGCGTACACGCAGCAGACCAGGTAGGTGCCGTGCATTTGCCTAACTGTTGTGGCCTATATCGAAGAACCTTCAAAACTCGTTATCGTGGACCCGTTAAGCGGTCTGTCCCAGGGTAGCATTAAATCCATCCTGATTTCGGTGGATGCGTATGCTACATCCATAAAAAATGATTGTCAGTAGGAAAAGATCTTTCGGCGTAAGCATTAGGATTCCCGTGATAATGTTAATCAATTTGTCAACTTACAAAGCGGGTGTTATCAGGCATATGGCACGTTGCGTCGTACGTGTGATGTAACGAGTGCACGCGGAGGCGGGGCGATAGGCTAGTGATAATCCTCGAGTGATACCGACGTGGGCCGCTCGGCGCTCGCTGACCACGCCCTTACTGGATGCTTCTGTAGTCTGCACTTATTTGTATTTTTTTCGAATAAATGCTGTTAATACTATAAATGTGAAAGTTTGTGAAGATGTTTGGATGTTTGTTTCTCAATCACGCCACAACTACTTAACCGATTTGGCTGTTTGGAATGGGGATAGCCTATAGCCTGGATTAACATTTTTGTTTGAAATTAGTTAATTAAAAATGTTCTTGATCTTTTTGGGGAAGGTGGATGGGCTCCAGGACTTTATTCAGTTTATAGTCCAAAATTGTTCAAAATTGACGACCCGTGTGGCGCAATGGTTACCATGCCGGATCGTCGCGTCAAGGGTCCTGGGTTCGATTCCCAGCGAGGCGGAAATTTGAATGATGAGTTTGAATTTCTGTCCTCGGTCTGGGTGTGGGTGTCTGTGTGTATTGTCCATGGCACCCACGACACAGGGAATCCTAGTGTGAGGCTATGAGTGTGTAGCGTTATTTATTTATTTAAATACTTACCCAACTTCTAATCCATCCTGCTAGATAACAGATGAGAATACGTCGCCACGGACCCAAGGATATTATGTCCTTTTGGAAGTCGCTACCTTCAACATATGGTAGGTTAATCCCACCATATGTATGGTAGGTTCCATGGTAGGTTAATTTAAACCTTGCTTGCTACCACCTTCTAGAAATTGACTGAAAGTCAAAGTCAAAGTCAAAGTCAAAATATTTTATTCATATAGGTATCACTGATACACTTATGCACGTCATTTTTTGGCTTTTCGGAAGGTGCTTTATCGTGGAGGAGAAGAAAAGCCTAAAGAAACTCCTCAGCACATCTTTTAAAAAAATATTACAAAAAAAGATAATAATACAAAAGTATTTACTATTCTGAGCGGAACTGGTTGCAGAGCTGGTCATTTCCATGCGTCTTTGTCATTTAAATACTCGTCTACACTATAATATCCCTTGCCTAACAATTGTGTCTTTACACGTTTTTTGAAAGTTTCTATTGGCAAGTCACGTATTAATTTTGGGATTTTATTATAAAAATGTATACCAAGCCCTATGAAAGATCGCTGCACTTTACTTAGGCGGAACGAAGGCGTAACTAATTGATGCATTCTTTTCGTATGGCGATTATTAATATCAAAATTTTGTTTATACGCGTTTATATTCTTCCGTATAAAAACTACATTGTTAAAGATATACTGGGAAGCTACTGTAAGTATACCTATTTCCTTGAACTTTTCACGCAAAGATTCCCGAGACCTAAGTTTATAAATAGCCCTAACTGCCCGTTTCTGGAGTATGAAAATTTGTTTTATATTGGCTGCTTTGCCCCACAGCAAGATGGCATAAGACATAACACTGTGGAAATAAGCAAAATAGTATATATATATAATATAATATTTTAAAAGTTTTCAGTCGCAGTGCCGTAGAGATAAATAATACGGATTACTTTGGAAGAAGTAAAATACATTAAAAGGAAGTTTATTGATATCTGTTGTCGATGGACCCCACTTCCCATAGGGGCTCGACTCATTGTTTGTCGAGTTAAACTCATATCAAATACAGAATAACACACAGATTATGATTGCAGGTCTTTTAAGACACCGACTATACTGAACATGCAGTTAGTTTACATTTTGATATAGCTCTGTAGTGAATAATTCATTTTAAATATCGAAGTAAACGATTTTAAGTTGAATAATATTATCATCTCTTTTCGGGATTGAATGAAGTCCATTTCGCATTAGACTCTTGGACAT
Source organism: Thymelicus lineola (assembly GCA_963932265.1). Taxonomy (NCBI): domain Eukaryota; kingdom Metazoa; phylum Arthropoda; class Insecta; order Lepidoptera; family Hesperiidae; genus Thymelicus; species Thymelicus lineola. Next base: position 19,590 of record CAWVQL010000211.1, on the reverse strand, counting down.
AACACCATGTCCGAAAAGGCCAAAAACATCGAAAGGCACCATATAAGAGGCCAAGTAGATAGCCATCTAACCTGTAGTTTCACACACTATTTCCTGTCGTGAATAAATGAATTAATAAAGCCTTGAAATTCGCAAATTGTACTTTGCAAATTATTTTGCGGATAAACAATTTCTTTTTGTTTTATCTCTAATCAATCAACAGCAAGGCCAATGCAACGCAAGCATATCTTGCATGGCGATAAAGCAATATAATCCCTATTACGTAGGTGATACGGCCAGCTGATGTCGGTTCTATCAGTCGAGATAACGTGATACAATAATACCAATTTGACACACTTTTCAGCTGTAATAAGATTACTCATGATATACTTACTATACTAGTTATAACTTGTGGCTTTGCTCGGGTTAAAATTTTATGAATAAGAATAATCTACGTCCTTTTCATACAAACTTTCAAGACTTATACACCCCTATATGAATTTTGCTAAAATGTGAAAATTATAAATTGTGTTTATATGTTTATTCTTTTTACTTGCCCCGGTCAAACTTTCAACCCCATAGATATTTAATTCTACAAAATTCTCTATTATTACTTGCCTGTGCCATAAAATTAATCTACAACCCAAACGTAGCTCTTCGTAGTTCTATCATCGATAGTTTCGGCTCTGCGTTGAATAATTCTAGACGCTTTTTCATTCAGTATAAATCTATACTTTAATATAGACTTTGAAACCATTCAACCGATGCCCCAAACTGGTTTCATTTGAGAAGCATGCGAAGATGGTTTGAGACCACTAAAATAATGCATTAGCCTTAGTTCCCGAAGTGATCCAGGTGGACCCCCAGGGGTCCACGGGAGACTCGACGGGGGTCTACGATGGCGTGGCAAAAAATGAATGTATTAATTAACCAATCAATTCTCACTTTTTCGAAAACTATTAATCTCTACAATCTCTATATAATCTAAACTCAACCGCAACGCATCTAACTATGGAAACATAGTTGTAATCTTCACATTTGTTGTCGAGTTTTGGGAATACGGTAGAAATGTATCTGCACGGGGTCCACAGGAATCAACTAAATTTTGAAAGTGGTCTATGAGATATAAAGTCTGGGAACCTCTGCATTAGACACATTCGGTCCATTCATGAAGTCGATTTTCGACTTTTCCCATACACACTTTTTTAGCGTATTAGCACACGCCAGGTATTCGTTAGTATACAGATGACTAGGTAGTTGATGGACTAGGTAGATGGAGGAAACCTCGAGAAGCTTGTCGTCACAGGGAAGATCGAAGGGAAAAGACCTCGAGGAAGAAGCCCAATCCGCTGGACAGACCAAATCCGCACTACATTAGGTAGTAAAGTTTATGAGGCCTTACACGCAGCCGATAACAGAAACCGATGGCGCAACGTCGTCAAAGAAAAGGTGATCCGTGGAGGGGGTCACGACCCTCAGCAGTGAGGATAACGACGCGAGGAGGAGGAGGAGGAGGTAGTTGATGGTTGTAATGCACAACAATAATATCGCGATCCATCACAATTTGATTGCGATGCGACGTTGATCAGCCAAATGCACACTTTACTGGAGACTATTTTCAGTTTGATCGGGTTCACGCTAGACGCACTGTGGATCTAGTTACTATACACATATGACAATCAATTGAGTCACTTATTATTACGGCGTAAACAACCAGTATCACTATAAAAACATTATAGACATTTCCTGTGCCTTCCGCAGTCATAACATGTCATATACATTCATAAACGTTATTCGATTTACAACAATAACAAAAGCTACAAGTACTCGTATACTCTGTAATCTACTTTTGTGATTTAAAAATAAGGATGTAACAAAATTAAAATAGTTTAAGTAATCAAAATCAATTTATATTTACCTAGACTTTGTTAAATATTTTTTAAACTTTAAATTCATATTTCAATAACATATAGAGCCAAGATTGTTCACCAAATAACACTCGTCCAAAAGGTACTATTACCTATATATTGTTTTGTGACTCGTCTATATCGAGACTATATCGAGATAAATTTGTCAAAATTTTCAACTAAGTATAGTTGAACTGGCTATAATCGAAATTGGGTATGAAATCATAATGAAATGAAATGTATTTTCTAATGAATATTAATTCAGGCAGCATGAAACCAATATATGTATAAGCCAATTACTTAGTATTTTATATTATTGATATCTATTGTAAGTATCTTTATAGATATAAGTCTATCCCATTATTATGGATAATAATAAAAAACCTTAATACCGTCCACACTCTATCTCTCTTGAGTTTACAAAACTATTGGTTTACTTTGTTTCACCCGAAAGCCTTACTTGCTTTAGGTTTAACCCGAAAGCAAGTAAGGTAGGTATAGTGTTCAATTGCTCATAGCCTGACGGCTTGTGACGATCCTAAATGATTGACAAAGTTAGTCGGGAGCGGTTGGTAAGTAACCGCTAGATGGGTAACCGCTAGTTGCGAAAAAAAAATCTTGAGTGCTTCGGAGGGCACGACACGTAAAGCCATCGGTCCCAGTTTTTATCGTTAAGTCATTTTGGAGGCCCTGAATACTTCTGACAGTTAGCCGAGTTGGTAATATTGATTTTAATTGTTCATGAATATCATTAACATTATGTGACTCTATGGGCTCCACCAGGATAGCTTCTTGTTACCTTATTGTCCTCATTTGCCAACTATTTCCATGTCCACAGCACTAATGTCGAACGAGAAAGTAGAAATATGGAAGAAAGCCACCACTGAACCGTGAGCTAACTTCTGTTTAACAAAGATCGATTTTGGAATCGAATCACAATTTATTGGCGGAAAAAAGCCCACAGTAATTATTAAAATTTACCGAGAAAATTTTCCTGCAACTTTATAGATCGCATCACCAGAATACCATAATGGGATGGGTAATAGGTAATGGGATAATAGGTAATAATAATTTAATAGTGATGTACCTACCATTTTTTCTGTATATCGGTTCTTAACTATCTATGTCTGTGGGTTCTTATACCTGGGAAGTGGAGGAGTGGAGAGGACTGTGGGAGATAAGCGCTTTGAGATGAGATTCTTGCTTCCAAGTAGCCATAGCTATAATTTATGGATCTTGTCAAAATCAAGAAACGGAGCCCAAACGTGAGAAAAATAACGCTTGAAGAATTTCACTGTCCACATCATGATTTCATAATCAGGTCTTTGTTACCATGGTACTCAGAGAATAACTCGTTTTAACTATCATAATCAACATCTTCATTGTCATGGGACATCAATGAATAATCACCGATTTGGTAACAATCGGTCCAGTAACTTCATTAAGTTGAGCAGCTTTCACAAGATTTTAATATAAATTAAAAGTGTTTAAAGAAATAACAATAAGAGTGCAATATTAGGCAAAAATGTCAACCTTTGGACAATAGAGGCGGACGGAATGTGTAAAAATTATTATCTGAATCACGCCGCAGCACGCGACTTGACGGTGTTGTGATAAGAAACACCTTATACTATATTATAATAAATATTATATTAAATGTTGCAAAGCGATCTCTTTAAACACAAACCAGTAGGATTCAGCTCGGGACAGACATTTCTCGGTGGACTCCGACAGTGGAACGACTGAACGATCGAGCCAATAACTCTGTTTACAACTGCTTTTGTTTACATCAGTGTTTACCTCAACATGACGGTGAAACTTTACTCTGTAAGTGCATTTTTCTGTTATGTTACAAAGTTTTAGATTTGAATTTGGTTGTAAATTATTGGGATTTCAACTATCAGGGAAAAATGTGAAGATTAGATCTAACTACGGAAATTTGTGTTGCGGCTGAGTTCCAAAAACGAATTAATAATTAGTTTTCAAAAAAAAGTTAGAATTGATTGGTTAATTTATTGATTGTGCTGTGAGTGGATGTCAAAAAAGTAAAGTTGGCCAATCAAAAAAGTGATTCCATCCAACTTTACTTTTTTGACAGCTACTCACAGTACAAGGAACCAATCAATTCCCACTTATTTCATTTAGAAAACTCCCCATTCGGAGTGGTAAAAAGAAAAAGAAAAATAGTACAATATATTTTTTGTTACGCCAACGTATATCCCCGTCGAGTCTACCATAAACCCCTGAGGGGTCCACCTGGGTCCTGGACCACTTAGGGAACTTAGGTTTTAGAGGTTTATTGACACGATATCTCGAAGCGAAATCATAGTTTTGAGCGAGCGGGATTGAACTATAGTGATGGAACGACTTCTTGTATGAAAATTGTGAGATAGAAACAGAAATATAGATACTGAGCGTGCGCTACGAAGTGAACAACCTAGGCGCCAAACAAAATTTTTATTTCTTATTAAAAACTACTATACGGATTTTCAAACAAAGATATATTTTATGCACAAAAATATATTATACCTTACACAATTTTCTAAAAATATCGCGGTGGCAAGTAATAATGTAAATAATTAAAGCCTAGTTAATTATTAATTTTTTAAATCACGTTATCATTCTAAAGCAAAAGATTATATAGTCAAAAAACATTTACCTAAGTGTAACGTTAATAGCGTATAAACTTTACGAAATATATGGAAGAAAAATCAACCAAATTGCCACGTTAGTGACTCCAATGATTTATTTATGTATGTGTCAGAGTAAGAAATAAACCGCTACGATTTTGTTGTTGTTAATGTGAATGGGGGATGATGAATGACCACTTAATACAAGATGGTTCCTCTGCTCGTTTGCCGTAACAAATCTTCTAAATGTTTTTTACATATTATGTCCACAAATCTTTTAAATTAAAAAAAATATCGTTCCTTAAATTTCACCCTGGATCAATCATAATCAATCAACCAAGTGAAGTCAGATGGTGGTTGAGTGACTGTTACTGGGAAAATTTGTGATTAATAAGACCTCGGAGGTCATGTTAACCCATCGGTCTTAGTTGATACTAGGAAATGCAATCCCGGGATACTGGGATCCCAAAATACCGGGACCCCGCATACATTTTGCGGTTGCTAATCTCGGTTGAAAAGTCAAAGTCAAAGTCAAAATATTTTATTCATATAGGTATCACTGATACACTTATGCACGTCATTTTTTGGCTTTTCGGAAGGTGCTTTGTCGTGGAGGCGAAGAAAAGCCTAAAGAAACTCCTCAGCACATCTTTTAAAAAAATATTACAAAAAAAGATAATAATACAAAAGTATTTACTATTCTGAGCGGAATTTTGAGTGAAAATTTTGCGGAATCCCGCTGAACTGGCTCCCGCCAGACCCAGACCGAGAACAGAAATTCAAATTCATCATTAAAATTTCTGCCTCGCTGGTAATATAACCCAGGATCCTTGGCGCGACGATCCGGCATGGTAATCATTGCGCCACATGGATCGTCAGTCATTCACTTACATCTACATCTTCATTGACATCTTCGTACCATCTCTTACTAGCCATTTTTGCGAACATACATTTACTTCTAACATTTATTTATATTATAATAAAATTTTAACAAGTTTGATCATTTCCTATATATCTTTTTGTGTGTCTATCGTTCGTTGACTCAGTTGAAAGTTTATTCCGTTGTTTGTTGTTATGTACATACTATTACCAGACAATGTAAAGAACAATTGCCGATGCTCGCGAATGTAATTATCGTTTACAATCATTACCTTGTCTAGCCACAAAAAGGAAAAACTTAAAATTTTTAATTTCCCGCTATATGCGACAGCATCCACCTTTTCTAATGACGTTTAAATTACATGATTATGCCAATTGTCAAATAATTATGTTTCTGATTTTATAGTGTAATGTTAATTTATATCTTGAGTGTTTTATCATTATATGTCATGTCAATTTATGTCTTAACCTCTATAGCTAAAGGTTAATAAGCCATTTAAAATGTATCAAAAGCTTGTTTAATTTGGGTTAGGTATACTTAAAACCATGAAAACGAGGTCTATTAGGTCTTTATCACGATTAAATTCAGAGGTCCAAGTTCACCCTGCTGGATACCGTAAATACCTGGATCCAGCGGGACCAAGATGGTTCAGTCTCGCAAATACCTGGATTAAAATTATCTTGGGGGTTGCATTCCCTAGTTGATACTATGTATGTGTAGAAGAAACCAGGCCTTCCAGTAACCTCTTTATGAGTTAATGTCTAGCAGCAATCATGAGACCATAATAAAGTATTGTTGAGCTTAAAAATTAAAATGTCTTCACACGCAGAATCCTCTTAATCCATTCTGTATTTCTTCTACGTAAAGTCAGAAAGAAAACAATCCATAAATTATCCACAGATCAGACCTTAGACCTGCACTCACATAAATTCACATAAATTCACGTGTAACTCACAGAAAAACAATTAGGAAGGTACACGTAGAGAGAATCTAAATTAATTAAATATTATTATAATTATGATATAGATGGGGGTTCGCCTGTATAGCTACCACCCTTCAGCATGAGTCAGCCGCCAAACGACTCGTCGTGTTCCGGCCGGGGGCTTGAGAGCCAGTTCTTTCTTTCTTTTTCTTCTCTCTTTCTTGGCCGGCAAAGCATCAGTGATGCCTTTATTGTTGCTGATGTCCATGGCTGATAGCCACTTACCATCAGGTGGATTGTCAGCTCGTTTGCCGGCTATTTCCATAAAAAAGATTCATTTTTTCATTATACTTACTACATTCAGAATTATTGTAAAAGATTTAGAGGGAAAGAAAGCATTATATAAAAATAGATTCATTTTGGAAACGATTTAATTTAATATTAAAAGTGTAAAAGTACTTGTACGCAAACTGGAAATTACCATTTCCCCGAAGGTGGTTCATAAGTTCGTTTATTTCAATCGTAAAACAGCGACATAGCTTCAACACTTAAAACATGAAATGTGTATGAAGCTTCAAGTAATTGTTTATATTTGACATTATTTAATTCAAAGTAATTAGGTCCGAGATCAAGAACTCGTGTATATCAACAACAGTTAGGCTCCGCGCACATTACAACATATAGCCGCGCAGTTTGCACGCTGTGGCGATCGTCTAAATGTAGGGTGAGATCTATGTTTACGCCATACTTAGGCTTAAAATTAATGGTAACAAAGTAATGGTACAAAATCAATCAAGTGTCAGTCATATAATACGAGTACATTTGAATATTGTCTGAGGAAAGTCTAAGTTCGCTTTAGATCTCAACCTTAGAAGAAGTTATTAATTTCCCCTTAAATTCTATGGTTGACATAATTGTAAAATAGTACGTGCAAACTAGAATATTGGATTTTTTGTGAGAACAATTCTCGAATGTATATAAAATGAATAATTTATATCACCAAAAGTGTTACCTAATTTGGGAGATTTCTCTTATAGGTATACCCAACAAGGTTAAATACTAAAACATTTAATATATAAAAGTATAATATAATAGAGGTAGAGGTAGAGGTGTAGAGGTAAAGTTAATCAGCAACAAATCCTCATTAGTCATTAACATCATTTTTATAGTATCTACTATTTTAAACTATTTATTATAATTCGCGTTTTTCCCCTCCAATATGTACCAGCTTTATACTAAAAATATCCGCAAAGATTAGATACAATACAGTGTAAAGTTATTCACATTGTAACCTCTGCAATTGTGGCCGTTGTTTTAATTGCTAAATATATATATAGGTTTACAAAAAAGTTGATTAGGTATAAGCAATTGGTTAATTAGCCGAAAATAGTTTTGTGTTTTGTCGTAATAAACAACTATTTGACAACAGATTATTCTCGACTTCGGACTCTCATTTACTTAACTGCAGAACTACGGAATAGATAGGATGACTAGGTACTGAATAGGTTGACTAAGTTCGTCCACATTATGTATTATACAGTCTTAACACTTCGAATCTATTTTTAATGGAAATAACCGATAAACCAGCTGACAATCTACATGATGGTAAGTGGCTATCGATACCTATGGACATCAGCAACACCAAAGGCCTTGCCACCAAGAAAGAGAAGAAAAGGAAAGGGAACTGTCTCTCAAGCCTCCAGCCAGAACCCGAGGAGTCCCTTGGCAGCTGATTCAAGCAACAGGGGAGTAGCTAACCAGGCGGACTCCACGGAGAAGTAATATAACTATTATAAAATTGTATCAAAAAATAACCGAATTCTTTAAGACTTATATGCTTTTGACATGGATGTCAATGTCAGATGTCGCTCAAATTTATGTGGGACCACACAACAAGTACCAGCTTTCGATTAAAAAATGAATCATCAAAATCGGTTCACCCAGTCCAAAGTTCAAAGGTAACAAACATAAAAAAATACAGTCGAATTGAGAACTTCCTCCTTTTTTTGAAGTCGGTTAAAAATAACAATTTAATCCCTCTGAAGCTCCATACCACCAGCGGACCGGACTTACGACACTCATCCGGAACGGGTTAGAATTCTAAGCTGCCCCAATACCTATAGCTAATTAGGACACAGGGAAACTTAGTTGGTATGGGTCTATGACTGTGTAGCGTTATTTATTTATTTAACTTTTTGTGTAATCCGTTTTTGGCCATAGTATTTGAGTAATTAGATTAGTAATAATTGACTTTGTAAACGCTGTTGGATTACCTATTAAATAAATAAATAAATAAACTCTATCTACTTATTTTATTAGTGTACTGTCAAGGTAATTAATTAGGTATGTACATTACTTTGTATTAGGTAAATACGTAGCATCTGCATACTACTCTGTGCTACTACATTGATGGAATTCATATTATAACAGAATAGATAATCAATTTACACATTGAAATACTTTGTTCCATTACTTTGTAAAAGTTCAAAGTAACATAATCCATTTAACGATACATCCACGGATTGGATGGTAACATACAAAGGGCTACCTACAGAACTGTAGTTGAATAGATAAGGGCGAATAAATAACTAGGAGTGGCATACAATCTAAAGTCGCGTATTGTTCCCAACTTGATAATATAAAATCAATAAACACATTTCCGCAAAGTAACGCAATGATAATGTGCTCCAAATATAACGATGTTATTGCTCGATCAGAATTCCGTAAAGATTGTGCTGTGCTATCATTGGTCATTCCAAACAATTTTTAGTATTTGATAACTTGGACGCGAACTTGCACCTTAACCTTATAAGCGGTCGGAATTTTTTGACAAAGTGAGTTAAATTAATTATGCTGTTACAGGCTATAGTTACATGTAGTTCAAGAATATTGCTCTATAATACAGGATGTTCCGAAAATAACGCAGTTTGGATTAGAAAGCAGTTTTTTAATACTTTTGCCCTCAATCATCCGAACTGCACCACAATTTGAGGGTCACTCTGAAAACCAGCGGCCGTGGTTTTTCTGCGACCATAATGCTGAGAGTGACCCCTTTTCACCTTACATTTAAGTATTATATTGTTCACTTGTTTAATTTTTAGAATTTAAGGTGAAATAAACATTTCTTTCTTTCTTTCTTTGTATTGAAAAAGGGGATCGGGTGGGCCCCACAACACAAACCCTAAAACGGGCACGTAAACGGCATGTACTTGATTGAAGACTAGCGACTCACCTGTGCGCTCCAGCTATAATAAGTATGCTGAAGAAGTCACTAGTCAGTCTGTACAGTCTAGGGATTTGGGGTTCCCTAGGGGGCGGAAAACTAAAATACTATAATCACAAAAGGGAATTTTTAATTAATGGGTAAAAGGATACGTGTGTTCCGTCGCGTGACCTCCGTTACAATGCACACAGCAAGCGGTAGACAGCACTGGAATTGTCACTGCAGCCAATTCTACCACTTCTACTCACAACAATAAGTTATAACTATTTAAACCCGAAAATTCTATAAAACCTTCTTAATTTTCCACCAACTTTTCCGTACATTTTTCCCTCTATATTCTCTGACAGCTTTGGCTCGACTCCCACAGAGTACTTTACCGATTCCAAATTCAAACCCAATTATAAGGTGGGTGGACCATGGAAGGCCATGCTCCTTGTAAGGCCAATTATTAAAAAGTCGTATTTATTGCCATTCAATGACAATTTCCTTCCACTTACACTAACAGCCATCGAATTCAAGTACACAGACGTGGCGGCGAGTCCCTCGCACCGCTATTTTATCAATGCGGGTCCTCTCTTTGTTGACTTCGGTCATCGATGTTAAAATTGTTATATTTGCTCTTAGTAAAATGTAAGTTTTCAAGTAAATAAACTACTGTTTTCTTTATTTTTTTTTACTCTAAATTGATAATACAATGATTTGCTACGGCACTGAAGAAAAAAATATTACTTTATTTCCAATACAATTAAAATATTGGTAGTTTTCCTAGGAAAGCCAATGGTTCCTTGTAAGGCCGATCAAAAAGTTGACAGTTTGGCCTTGCTAGGGCACAAGGGTCTTTCTAGGAACATCTAGAAACTATGAAAATATTAACACTTAGTTCTTACTTGTAAATAAATATCTGGAAATTTAAAACAATGTGCAAGTTAATATAATTGCTACCACTCAGGTAAAGACCCCCAATTCCGAGGTGTTCTAACATTTTGGCCTTACAAGGAACAGACCCTTAAGAAGGCCATTTTAATCAGTTTTATATTTTTATTATTTTACTATAAAGGTTATTGGCAACTTATTTGATTTCGATTTATTACTCATTTATATTATTTTTAAAACAATTACACAAATACATTCTTAGTTTTACGATAGAGTTCTAGTAATATTCGTTGATTATTTTTTATCTGAATATGTTATGGTAGGCATTTAATATTCCGTTTTAATGAAAGACCTTTTTATGTAGTTTAAGTATATGTAGATATTTTGATTGTCACAATGTTAGTTTTAAGTTAAACGACTGATTTACTATATTGGCCTTATAAGGAGCCTTGATCCTTGCAAGGCCATTTGGCAGAGGTTATTTAAACTTAAGTTTATTAAATAATGGTTAAACCTTTTATAAAAAAAAATGTTTTATATAACACATAATAAAACAAAGCGATACTTAACGATTTGTTTGATTCATTTAACTAGTAAATAACGAAGTAATGACTGTTTAATCGTTAGAGTGGCCTTCCATGGTCCACCCACCTTATAGTTTAATATCATTGTTCAAGCCCCATCGCGAGTTTGACTGCCAGTTCATTTTTATACAACTACACCCACCTATTCCGAACAATTTTTAAATTAAAAAAGCACACGTTAGTATGTAATAGTTTATAATTATGTAATATGTGAGTATAATGACACTGTTCGACTATCCATATTTGCAAAACACGGTATTTAGATATTTATATTTGTTAAACTTACTCCAAGGTTTGTTTTGTTCTGATAGATTTGTTTATAAACATGTTATCTTATGAACAAATAAATAACCGTGGGTTGACCTAAAAAGCCAAAACTAATTCTTTCTATCAATTTAGATTAATGTCTCAATTGATGTACGTGACACTCAGCATGTCAGCATTCAATCGTTAGTTTAAAATTAAAAACAAATCCTATATCAACTATTTTTGCAGGCTTTTCTAATATTAAAGTATTTGTCTAAGGCCTGGTGCACATCGAAGCAAAATGGCACGTGCTCTAACAAGTGATCATAGTGAGTGTATCAACCTGTCCAAAAGGAATCGCATCATAACCGATCCATTCGTTTAGGTGCAAATCCCACCATAATCGGTCCATTCGTTAGGAGCTACGATGACACAGACAAACAGACACGTAAAACTTACGTCGGTTGTTAAAAATCGATATGTAAACATTCCTAAGATTTTCCAACAGGTAATGCATTGTCTCGTGTCTTTTTTAAATTAAAACACAAAAAAAATACAAAAAAAAAATAACGAGTTTTGAATTCACCTCGCCTCAGTATCACCATAATAGTAAAGATATAATAGTAGAGTAATAATAGTAAAGATAAATTAAAATCTAACGAATCGTTACGCACAATTAAGCAAATTAGAAACAATATAGCTGATATCGTACACTTCATTAATAATTACATTGTGAGAGGACGTAATCGTAAAGAGTTTATAGTTCCGTGGCGTGTGTATCGTAAATGATATCGCAAGTTAAGCTATGGAGCGATCAATCGGGGTCGACACGTTATACAAATTATCGATAGTGAAGTTGCAAAGTTATCTCGCTGTCTTATAAATGACCACTGCAGGACCAAGGCCTCAAAATTTTGAAAGAATCATCATAAGAGGACCTCTCAACAGAGTGTCATTTCTCTGTACCACTATAATTAACAATCTGACTCAGAAATGTATAAACGCGTATAAACAAAATTTTGATATTAATAATCGCCATACGAAAAGAATGCATCAATTAGTTACGCCTTCGTTCCGCCTAAGTAAAGTGCAGCGATCTTTCATAGGGCTTGGTATACATTTCTATTATAAAATCCCAAAATTAATACGTGACTTGCCAATAGAAACTATCAAAAAACGTGTAAAGACACAATTGTTAGGCAAGGGATATTATAGTGTAGACGAGTATTTAAATGACAGCATGGAAATGACCAGCTCTGCAACCAGTTCCGCTCAGAATAGTAAATACTTTTGTGTTATTATCTTTTTTTTGTAATATTTTTTTAAAAGATGTGCTGAGGAATTTCTTTAGGCTTTTCTTCTCCTCCACCACAAAGCACCTTCCGAAAGGCCAAAAAATGACGTGCATCAGTGATACCTATATGAATAAAATATTTTGACTTTGACTTTGACTATTTCTCCTTTACATCTATTACTCCATGGCTACAGCATAAAATGCTGGAGTAATACTCCCAGTAACAGATCAAAGACCTACACCCCAAAGATCCCCTATCTCTTTTGCTCACGATTTGAATTAACTAGTATTTTAATATAATTGCATAAGTACAGGTGATTAACATGATTACAGGAAAACTTAGCTATGCAAGGTTATCTATGTAAATAAGTTTATGTAGGGGGGGCTAGCAGCTAAAAATTTCATGCCATTGTGCAAGAGTACCTACAACGTCCTGTACAATCAATTGACCACCAGCAGAAGATTTGTTTAGACTTGAGGATAGTTAGATCGCATCTTATATTGTCTGAAGGTCTCTTCTATGGAGTCTCAATAGGATGATGTGTTATCATCAGGTTGGATACACGTGGCGTGATGTATGACGTCTTTTGTTTTATCGCGTTTGAATCTAAAAGGGCTGCGTGGCCCATTGTACAACTCTCCTGCCTACGTTATTCGTAGTACGTCTTTATGAACGAATTATTAAGCCAGCGCCGGCGGTCAGCTGATAACAGTTTTCTAATCAATAATGGCTGTTTGATTCACTGATTAAGTATGTAATTGTTTACTATGATTAAATACAGCGTCTATTTATGGAATAGTATCTATTGTGATAGCTTCGTGGTTGGAATTTTTGACTATGTGGGTTAGGTTCAAATTTTGTACAACATAATAAAGTTAACGCAATCATTCTACTACTGAAGCGCTCATAGCCCTGCGGCTTGCGTCGATCTTAAGTGATCGACGAAGTTAAGCAACAGCGGGCGCGGTCGCTAGTTGGATGGTTGTTATCATATGATAACAGTCGTTAAGCCATGTCGGAGGCCCTCGGGCGGTTTGAACTTCCGACACTCGGGTTGACCACTAACCCCTCCACCAATCCGCACTAGAGCAGCGTGGTGGAGTATGCTCTAGGCCTCCTCAAGAGGAGAGACCCGTGCCCAATAGTGGGCCATTAATGGATGAAGCCAATAATTCTACCGTGTTAGGATTCCTTGAGTTCCGTTATGGGTGGCATGTACAATTTGTACATTATACGTACGTACAAACAGATAGCAAATACTTATAAAAGTTCCTTTCAGTGAATTGTTAATGTAATGCCACATCTACTCAGGGAATCTTAGGAAATCTTTACCTAAATGCTGCTTAGACTTTGTTTAAAACTAAACTAAATAATAATAAATCTGTATTAAAAATAAACAGTTTTTTTCGTATTTACAGAAAGTCAGGTATCTAGTACTAGTACATTTGACTGTTGTCTGAGCAAAGTTTAACGCCGCAACTCAGTCACTAACGATTACATAAATCGCTTCTTAGTATCTACAGAATTTGTATAGTGATTCTTTACTGAGGAGCGATTAAAGTAACCATTGTGCCGACGCATATGTCATCCGCATCGGGCTCCCTTTCATACAAATGCGATGCTGACAGCGCAGACGATGCCGATAAATGTGCGTTCACCATTAGTGACTCGTAAGTCTTAACTGCCGCAATCAAGAGTCACTTAACGGTTAAGTCGCTCCTTTCGTGTCGTACAGAATCACAATAAAAATTCAGTGGCTGAGTGCGGCCGTAAGTGCTTTATAGATCTTACCTTAGTGAGGGGGTGTAAGCACAAAAGCGTATCTGTCTGTATCCTGTATTATAAATGTCTATTGTCTGTTGTCGCAGAAGCAAGCTGTAGCGGCGCTCGTCGTGGTGACGTGGTTGGCGGTGACCGTGCGGCCGTGCGAGGCGCGCCCCCCCTGGCTGGCGCAAAACAGCGGCGTCTTCACCGAGTCCGCGGAATGTCATACCGATGTACGTGTACCTTTGTTATACTAGCTAGGGAGTAGCAGTACCCTATATCTTATCCCAGATTATATATTTATTTTATTCATTTATTTATTTATTAATTGATACTCGTAGTGCTAACAGCCAAAGCCAAGGCGCACTACAAGCCAAACATAATCATTACAATATTAATGAAATTAAAATAAACATATATCTACTAACTATTTACATACCTAAAATATATAAAATTTATAAATTGTATTGTGGACAAATGAAAATGTCGAATTCTGGCTTCTGAACGTCAGAGCGTTGAGTGGTTTAGTGGTTTAAGTGGTTTTATAGTCTACCCGTGTGCCAAGTCTCATGAAAATCCGAATATGCAGGTACCTCTACGTATGAGTTTTTCATACTCCATGCTAAGAAATAGTGTTGTTCCAGGATGAGCTACTAGACCTGTGCCAGCGCTGCGCCAAGCTGACCAAGTCGCGGCTGGCCTACCCCGCCTGCTGCTCCACTGACCTCACAGCTAGGAACTGGTGCTCAGACTACGTATACTTCGGCAGAGGAGCCTATGACTTCTATTACAAGAATAACAGTTACAACTGAAACGTTCAACGTTTCTGAGAATCAAGTTGGGGTTCTGAAGTACAAATTGTGTTCATATTTAATTCGAATAGTTGTGATGTTCATTGAAATAACCCGTCGTATGCTTTAGCCAAGACGGTTATAGTCAGAGCCGGCGTTAGGGGGGGCAAGGTTGGGCGATGTCCTAGGGCACCAAATTTGAAGGGGCGCCACATTTGAGATGAGGAGCAAAAAAAAGAAAAATAAAATTCTTAATAAAAGTTCCCATTGGTTAAGAAAAAAGAAATTCCAGCAGAAAAAAGCTCGATTTAGATTTTCTTACGTGGGTGCCATAATATTCTTGCCTGGGGCGTCAGTGGCTCTAACGCCGGCACTGGTAATAGTAATATGGAGGATAAGCGTTAAGTTATCTGAAAACGGATCACGTGATATTCAGTGAATATCTGCGGGTCATTGGTCGAAGTTATACACAGACACCCTACGAATGGCTACGAGTCATAAGATCAACGTCGGTCTGTGATTGGTCGAAATTGTTCATCCAATGTCACGTGATCCGTTTTCAGTTACTGCTTTGAAGCTTGTCCTCCATAATTCTTGGTGCTATCTAAATTTGATTTCGCTGTAAATTGAGCAACCAAATCTATTGAATTGTTCTATTGTTGATCGTGAAATTTTAAATCTTTTGTTATGTTAAAAGAATCGGATAAGTTAATTAATGTCAAATTAATTGACATCAATTAAATCCATTTATAAATTTAATTGTGAAGTCATGATCATGGTAAAATAGGTGATTTATACTTTGTAAAATTGGATTTGCACAATATTATGTGAAACGAATTGAAGTTGATTGAAGAATATCTTGAGGAAAGACTTAAGTTTGTTTTTCACTTTATACTTACACTTGATTTACTTAGTTAATATAATAAGCTACTTAAAACTACTACTTAACTTAATTGTCAAATCAAAAAATGATCTCTGGAAATAAGATATAATATTGAGTGTCAAAAACCAATTTTAAGTTGGTAACTACACTAGGATATTCAATTTGCACTAAGCAACATAGCATCGGCTTATTTCTGCAAAATGCGTAAAGGGAATTGCGTGGTTTTTTTATTTTAATACAAAAGCAAAATACATAAAGGTTTGTTTTAAAACTGATCAGAAAAAGCATTTATTGTACTATGTTAAACAATTATAATAGTAGGTAAAGTTGGTATTCCCGATGGGGAGTGATGTGGGCTGCATCAAATGTATGGCTGTGATATTTAATTATAAATCCTTAATTAAGAGTTAATTCTAAAAAAAATACTTATAGCCTGCGCAGACGAGTGACAATCCTTAAGGTATTCTGTCCGTCATAATAATAATGCTTAGTTTATCGACTTACGTGCAAGGATTGAAAGTAACGCCGATATGATAATACTTTAATCTCTTTAATATTTAGAGGGTATTTTGATAATGTCCTCTATCCACGTGGGTTGAGTTTCCGATGTGTTCTCGGGGAACTATTTTACGACTCTAACTTCCGAGAACAACTGTACCTCGTCTGCGCAGACCACTAAGAATTCTTAGTGATAATATTATTAATATTATAATTATTAGCATAGTAAAGAATACAAGTAATACCTAGTACTTATAAAAAGTTTTTGTTTTATTTTTATTTTAAGTTCACCCCAATGATGTTTAAAGAAATATTTATACGTCATGTCCTTAAAAATCAACCAAAAAATCTGTTCCGAAAAGAGCTACAACACACACACGTTTATCTTTTGTTTCACTACACCAATCACACTACAATAATACACGAAGGCATTTTAACGTTGTATGTCAAATCTCAAGCACTTCTGACAACAAAAGCGTACGTATCGTCTTGTATTGACAGAGCGACTCGAGCAGACAGAGGTCAATTGACCGCTTCTACGATCTTCATCTTCGGCGCGCTAGTGACTCCTACCTCCTTTTTACTTATAATATCATTGGTTCACCCTCAATATTTGGCAAGAACACCCGCACCGAGAATAAACTCAACATTCATACTGATTCGCTGGGAATCGAACCCAGGACCCCTTCAAACGGCCCTCCGGCAAGGTAACCACTACACCGTGAGGGTCGTCACTAAGTTTTCGGACTTTTACTAAGTTCGTATGTAAGTACTTGACTTCATCGTCTCTTACTATTATTGGGATTATAGGGATTTTAAGCAATAACATTTTGCATTGTACCTTGTTACGGAGTAATTTTATTCTTCTAGTAAAACAACAAAAAGCGAGGGACTAAAGTGACTAGAGGCGATCCTGGTGCGAAGCGGAGTCGTAGATGAAATAGCTTGGAGTCTTACAAAATGTTGCTGGCTAGCGAGCAGGCCACCTATCAGAGACAGATTAATAATAAAATAATTGAATCCTAAAAAAATTTTTTTTTTAAACGCTTTTATTTCAATAATGTTTAGTTTATAAAATTAGCTACAAGTTGTGAAAATTTCAAGTCTCTACGTAAAATAGAACATAGAGAATTATGCGTCTAAAGTCTGAAAATCGTTTTTTTTTAATTTAACAACAAATAAACAATGAAAATTAGTTTAAAATATGATTTTCGTGTATTGTCATCGGAAATACACATGTCTGCCAAATTTCATCAATTTTCATTAAAGGGAAGTCATTCAAATTAACGTTACAAGATTTGATCCTTTGATCCTCCGAAGTGAAGCTAAATATAAAAGCGTTTAATAACCTTATTGCCGTGTAAATAGAGTAGCATTTTGATCATAATATTGAAGATTTGATGCTTTGATGCTTCGAAGTGAAGCTAAATAAAAGCGTTTAAAAACAATGGAAGAGAGATTCGATCGTGTGAATAATTATGTGTGAGCGAATTTATTTTCAGAGTTTATAATCTACTGAAGCGATACTAAGAACGCATTTGGCGCAAACTAAGGTGACTACATCGCGTGGCGTTCGATTTTCAATCCCACTCGGATTCTACGGGAGTTCGGGGTCGATTTGTTTATTTTTAGTAACGTAGTTTTTGCTCATGTTTGCGTTTCCAAGTACCGAATTCAAGCAAGTGATTGGTTTAGGATAAAATGACTAAACTCAATAAAAATCCATAAATTAATTTAATAACACTATTGACAATTATAACAAGTTGCATTATGTACAAAACTTTATAACGTTAATGTATTCGTAATGCAAAGTGACGTAAATAATTAGACGTGACCTATGTTTTACTATTTCTTTTTAATCAAAACAAATTAACAATATTTTTTCTGCATGTAGTCGCACTTAACATTTTTCAAAGAAGCTTATTAGATTAAAACTTAAAACTTAATAGTGATTTTGAAGTTGCCAGTAACTTAAAAAAGAACTTAATTTTCTAAACATCATGTTTGTGACATGATCATAAATGTGATGCGTCTAATTATTTGTAAGTCGTATTTACATTAGTATGACAATAAAACTTACATTCCTAAGTTGTTTTAGTCTCACAAATATTTTTTAAATTTAGGTACTGATAAATTAGAACGGAACTGGAATCCGAACTATTGAAGAAATCTCTTTAAAATGTCTATTTAACGTGTATAAAATTTTCATTACATTGGAATGAAGTACAAAATTTTAAATGAGTTTAAAATTGTCTATCTAGCCGATTTAAAACTGTCCGCCACGTTCTATAGACATTCTAAAGATGAGAGAAGTGTAAGTTACCACATAATCAGACTATTATCACAATAATTAAGTACTTGTTATTTATATTTACTTCGATATCGGAATTATAAAAGCGTTGTTAGAAATGCAGCATTCGTTCGTAAATAAACTTACAAAAGGTACATAAAATTCGTTGCAAATAAAAATAAATGCGGATGTTTCAGGCCGCTCACAATTTGTGTTATTCTCTGAACACAGACTATTGTATTTTGCGCTATATTTACCTATCTTATCCTTTATATCTTTGGATATTTAAAAGGTGTTTGTCCACTATACATTAAAATATTTTAACTCTATTTTTACACAAATAAAAGGATTCCGGATTGAAGGAACATTTGAATTTGTTCTAATATTGTCAGGAATATATTACACAAATGTACGTATAACACAAACCGTCATATATCGTTTAATCTAAGGAGCACACTAAAAAGTGCACTTTAATAATATAAAAATTTTAATAATATTAAAATTTTCAATTCCATTTTAAGTAATAAACTTACAGCTTTCTTTTTGTTAGTTCAGTCTAAAGAGTAACTAAGACTCACTTTCTTGAGATATAAAAATAATTTGAGCTGGTTAATTTATTACAATTCATATAATTTTATATATTTTAAGATCAATCCAAATGTCTCCAATCCAAGGACATTAACGAAAATCTGTGCTTGTAGACATTCCCGCTTGGACGGACGGTTATAACAATTCTAGCAGTGTGGTTACCCTACTGAAGCGTTGCTTGTGCTGAACTGATTAGTATCTCAGAAATATTTTGTAGTCGGCTTTTATTTGAAAAGT
>CAWVQL010000210.1:0-44204 GCA_963932265.1 Thymelicus lineola | reverse complement strand
AGACACAAGTTTGCGCGTTAACCGCTAAAAAAACCCCATTTGTCATAGCACCACAGTTCCAGAACATTCCTCTAAACATCTCTAAAAGCATTGGGATCCTTGGTGTCGACATTTCGAGTGAAGTTCAGTTTCGGGACCACTTGGTTAGCAAGGCCAAACTGGCCGCAAAGAAATTGGGAGTGCTCAATAGAGCTAAGCAGTACTTCACGCCTAAGCATATGTTGATGCTCTATAAGGCGCAAATTCGACCACACATGGAGTACTGCCCCCACCTTTGGGCCGGAGCCCCAGCTGGCCAAGTGGATCCGTTCAATCGAATTCGACGGCGAGCTATTCGTCTTGTCGACGATCCCAAGCTTACAGACGGATTAGAATCTCTTGAGTTGAGGAGAGATGTAGGCTCTCTCTGTGTATTCTACCGTCTGTACAATGGGGAATATTCTGAAGAACTGTTTGGCTTAATACTGTTGTGTATTAAGGAGGTAGTTGTAAATTATTTTGTTTTTTCTCTAACCCTCTTGTACAAGGCAATCCACTCTATTAATAAACGTCATTCTGCGATCGTCCGTGTTTTATTCAATACACCACAAATACCTGCAGTTGATTTTCGTCACCGCACATCACTTACCAGGTTTCACCAACACTACCTGGATACCTGGCGTTCGTCCACAGTCCGGTTCTCACGTCATTTTCTACCTCGCACGTGTAAACTGTGGAACAAGTGAAAGGGTAACCTTAGAACAAGAAATGATTAAAACAAAATTAATACTTGATAAATGTTCTATTCGTTAAGCAGCAGAATTTACATGAAATACGTGTTCATAAAGAAATTAGAATGCTATCATAGAAGCATAACCATAAGGATTAATGAATCGTACAGACCTGAACAATCAAATGATCCAGCAAGGGTACTCGTTCCAACACAGTTTGGCCTTTATTTTTATACTGTTTTACCATGAGCACCGCCAGCAAGAGAGTGCTTTTCGGTTGCAGTCTTCGCGAGATATTTTTAATGAATGCGTGTGGCACGAATGATGAGATCGAATGCAATGCATGTAGTAGTGACGTTTGAGTGAATGTTGAATGAGTGAAAAGGTGAATGGTTGGTATAATATTGTACTGTTACTGGATGTATCCTTACAGCTCGGCCATCCTGCTGAAGCGAGTCCCTTCGCTCCCAATAGTGACTAATTCTTATTTTTACGTATACATAGCTATACATACATATTTTAATTTTAAATGTAACAATCATTACAAACAACAACGTTACTATAAAACTTACAAAAATCATAATAATCTACTCGTATCTTAATTAGATAACATAACTATAAAATGAAATAAAATAAATGTGAATTATATTACAATAATATAACAAAATATATAATTATTTAACTTTAACGTTTTAATTTTAACGAACACTATCATAGTTAAAACGTGTCAATATTGTTACCACCTACGTTCGCAATGTGCAGAATCTTATTAAACAATTTAATAACATTGAGTGAAAATAGCAAGAATAAAGACATGAGTATAGCATTTGAATTAAGACAATGTACAAATAAGTATAAATTGGTAATTACGTAAATATAAGTACTACATGACACTGCATAGATACTCTGCTTGACGTAAAATACAATTTAATAATACTCACTCGTTAGATAATATTTATTTTCGTATAGGTGCATATTACATGTATATTTATAGAAAAGTTGATTAAACATCTTAATTTAAATTAATCATAATAATTATGTTATTATTATTATTTTATTATTTATGTACAAACAAGAATTTACAGGACAGTTACAGTAGGGATACAATGTACAAAGGTACTGCTTATCTCTAAAATCGTTAATTGTTAATTTTTAATAAGTATGAATTTTATTTATCTTTCGTGATGATTACGCAGAAGTAATTTTAATTATCTAGTTATAGTTATGACGGACGATCATCAATGTCAGATTCAGCATCGGAACATAGTTCAAACTTAGGCCTATTACTCTATCAACTGATACAATAACAGTTGTATCTTGTAACTGTTAATTTTTAACTATTTACTGTAACGTAATTGCTGGTTTAATAACAATTTGTAACCTGTTGAATAATGCTTTACAAAATAAATAATTTCTTTCTTTCTTTCCTTCAATATTTTGATAACGGCGATTACCTCCTTTCAGGTAGTGGTCGTCAGGTAACACCTTTTAACAAACCGTTGAGCTATTACACTATAAATAACAGTGCTAATCATCATTACACATACTTCATATATTTTCACAATAGTGAATAATATTGTACTTTACTTGACTACACTGTGTACAAATGTACTTCACATTTGATGACAGATCATCATCATCATCAACATTTTGCCTCAGACAAAATTGACATCTTACACACACTTACACTTTTATACTTCACTTAAATTATAGCATCACATTTTTATAATAATAGACTTGATCTATTAGAATATTTAATTAAGTAAACATCAACTTAAGCATTACTCAACCCCAGATTGACGTGCTAATTTTCAACTAGGACTAAAAACTTACTTCTTTGAACTATTAGTGTGCTTAAATTTTATCTGTTTATTTTAAATATATAAACATAACAAAAGGTCCAAATATGATGACCCGCCAATCTGTTCTTAAGGAAATGGAAATCAAGATGAAACTCACTCTTAAGGAACTTCAAATCAGCAAGGATCTCAATGCTCAGTTACTACGGGAGATAGAAGACAGCGAAGCTGAAATAGCAAAACCACAAAGTCCAACACCGAATTCAAGACTCAGCTTGCCGAGCTTCATAATAAATACTTGGACATCCTTGAGCAGCGAGACAACCTTCAAGACATTGTTGAATCGTTCAACCAATGTGGTTATGAGCATGAGAGGTCTCTGAGTCGCATCACTGAGCTGGAGATGAGTTACGAGTACATGAGGCAAATAAGATTGTAACTCAACTAGATCATTTAAAAGAATCTCAGAAACGTGTTGCTACACAGAGCCTTTTTAGTGAGCTTATTGACTGCGGTTCCTATCCTAAAGACGGCTCCCTTGTAATTGACCAGACTTCTAGCAATAATTCTTTAGAACCCGTTGTATATTTTAATAGCCAGAAAAAACTAAAGAAATATATTATGTTAAAATAAAGAAACTTGTATATATTCGTAAAACTCAAAAACTTGTCAAAGAAAGGAATTGTTTACAACAGTTAGGACGGAGTAAAAAGGGCGAATTTCATTAATTAATAAAATTAAATTATTACAACTAGAATCAGAACACAGTAGGTCACTGTATGATACTGAATCTCTACTTCTTCAAAGCTTAGAAAAACCACTTCATAACAATATTATGACCAGCTTGTACACCAAAGCTCAGGAACAAATAAAATAACATATATTTTTTTTTTACAACCTCCTGGAAACTTGCAATGATAACATGGAGAGATTCGAGTCATTGTCCAAGAAATCTAGAGACGCGATAGCGTGTTCAGGCTAACAGAACTGGTGAGCAGCACCGTGTGTACACAAACCATTTGAAGCCACTTTTGACCTCTTCATAACTTAAAAACTATTCCACATATATCTGTCAAAATTGGCTCATTTATTGAGACTTACAAAATACATACTCGTATGTGCTCCAAATTTCATAAATGTACACCTCAAACGGTTATTTAGGTATTGACGTCCAAAAATCGTCATTTTTATCACTGACTGACTATAGATCTGACTGACTATAGGTCAGTCAGTCAAATCAAAACTCTAACCCAGTTCCGGATGACCTAGTAAGGTAAATTTGGCATCCAGATAGGTAGTTGGGTGTACAACTAGTACCTAATTGTTTTATTAGAATGTGTAATATTACACGAACCATTTCGATGTACTTTTGACCCCTTAACTCGAGACCTATTTAACATACATACATGAAATTTGGCACATTTATTAAAACCCCTTAGTTTATTTAGAATTAAAAATTTCACAAATGTAGCTCAAACAGTTATTGTTATATTAACGTATAAAACCCGCATTTTGGTGACTGACTCACTGACATAGGATCAAAAACATAAACTACTTCCAGATCACCTAGATACTTTATATTTGGCTCAGGGTAGACTATTAGGCGTATGTAAATGAAAAAAAATCTAAAAAGTGAAAAGGATTGATAATTAGTGAAATTAGTGAATTAGCGGTGCACTGTATAGAGTAATTTTACAAATAACAATTGGTATATTCATTATTTATAAACACTAATAATTTCTAGACAAAAAGTCTATCTCATCAAAAATATAAATTTGAAATGAGATTACAGCTTAACCAGGACAAATGCTGTCAATGCACTCTGGCAGTGCAGGATGAAAGCATCATACAGAGTATACCACTCAGTGTCAGCTCGCCATCAGATAAGTCAAGCAAAAAAACAATTATAATTAGTGACAGCATAGGGAAACACTATGGGTCTATTATAAATTCGTATATTACACACTCAGTAGTTAACTTGTGCTCACCGGGATCCACTTGTGAATATTTATTAAAGCAGATTAATCCAAAACATATGAACACCTCAATAGTTTTAACGATTGGTGACAGCCCGAACATAAGCAAGAAGCAGTTAATAAAGTATAAAAAAGGTAATTATTTTTAAATATTATAGAAGTACCAAATGCAAATTTGTAATGTGTGCATTTTTCCTTACTCTAATGATTTAAGTCCGGAAGAAAATGACCATATTATTTATAAACTAAATCTAAAGATGTAGTATTTTATTTTGATATAAATAAATTAATTTCATCATTTAAATTAACTAGGGGCACTATGTACCTGCCACTAAAATATAAAAGACAGTTAGCTAGGCTGTTAGCTTTCAATTTGAATGATGCCGTTACAAATAGGGTGTTACCCTATTTGTAAGTCTATTGACACATTTATTGATTGTGGTAGTAGTACCACTTACTTTTTTGGATAATTGTACCAATATAGGTACAAATAATAATTTAAACTAATATAGTTAATACTATCAGGCGTTACTTTGCGGAAATTCATTGTTATTATGTTTGTATTAGTCTACTTTGCAACAGTTCGCGGTTAACATGTATGATGGTATATACTTTAAGACATGCGCGGCACTTCCCTCTTTCCTACAACGGATACATGGACTACAATAATTAAAAATATATATACCAACATACATATACCAGCACAAACACGTGTTTTGCCCCGAGACGGAGCATCCTCAGGGTAAGTTGACTAATTTAAACTAAATAAAAAGACAATGGAAAAAACTCTCTTCCTTAAATATTGTACATCAGAATATACAAGGCTTATCCAGCAAATAATTAGAAATTGAATTATTTATAATATACTCTAATATACATGTATAAGGTCGGAACATTGGTTACCAAGGACTCTGAATCATGTTAGTATAGGTAATTATAAATTGTCAAGTGCATTCTGTAGAGAGATTGCAATTCATGGTGGATCACTAATATTAGTGTACAACAATATGTCTTGTAAAGATCGTAAAGACATTGTTAGTCTGCTGAGAAAAAATACAATTTTCCTCCAACTTTCCAGAAGTACGTTACAAATTATTCTAAAATTATTAAAATCGTTTGCACTCAGGCAAAGTCAACGTACAAAGGATGAAAACAACTTGGAACATAATTACGATACGAATTAAGTTACGAACTAAAAATTAATGGAGCAAAATAATTACTGCTGATAAAGACGTGCATAAGTGTATCAGTGATACCTATCTATATGAATAAATTATTTTGAATTTTGAACAAAAGGTCCTTGATATTTGACAGAATTTTTTTTTTTGACATACCATCATTAGGATATTCTTGCCTCACGTTCACTAAATCTCCTTAACTGTTTACCCAAGTAGTTCTTCGGGTTCACGGAAACTTGCGGCTTGTGCACCGACGCGTACGGCTCGGTCTTCGACATCATGGAGAATTCAGTATCCAGCTTTCTGGCCATGAATATCACACCGAAATACCCGGTTGGCAGATAACGTCTCTGCTTCTCTCTTTCGTTTTGTAGTTGGTCTAACACCATATGTTGGTCTAACACCATATGTTGGTCTAACACCATATTTTGGTCTAACACCATATTTTGGTCTAACACCATATCT
The DNA here is from genome assembly GCA_963932265.1 of Thymelicus lineola. NCBI lineage: Eukaryota > Metazoa > Arthropoda > Insecta > Lepidoptera > Hesperiidae > Thymelicus > Thymelicus lineola. Next base: position 38,076 of record CAWVQL010000210.1, on the reverse strand, counting down.
TGGTCTGCTACCACATTACGTTGGTCTAATATCTTACGAGTGCGTCTTGCCTTTCCAATAGCTGTCCACTTGGTCTAACACCAGAAAATTGTTCCTTCCATTCCTGGTATATTAATCCTTTCATCCATCTGAAACTTGGAATTGTTACGAATAAGTTTGGTAATATTACAAACTAGCTGTTGCCCGCAGCTTCGCATACGGAAATTATGTTTTACCTTATTTATATCTCTTGCAGAAATAAAATTTAAAAAACTGTGAATCTATATTGAAGTATATTCAGTAATATTATAATATTCAGTAATTTATATACTGAAACCTACTGCACAATCACAAAGGATTCCTCCAGGAGCGGGTTATGAAAAATAAGCAATATTCACATTAATTTGTATTTTTTTCTTTTTAAGCAAGCATCAATTTAAGCAAGGAACATTTGTTGCAAAGAAGCAAATCGGTTAATGCATTGAAAATGTTCCACATAAACTTTAATCCCGTTTCCCAGGGAAACCTTTTAATTTGCCGGTATAAAAAGTATCCTAAAATATGAGCGGAAGTATTAGAAACAACTTCGCCAATTTTCATCGAAATCCGTTCAAGGGTTTTCATGTGATGCCCGGACAGGCAAACAGACAGACAGACAATAAATCTAAAAAATATTTTTGTGATTGAGGTAATATGGGGCTAATAAAGCATATAAAAGGTATTCCAAGGAAAAAAAATCAATAAGGGTAGTACTGATAAAAAATATATATCATGAGGGTAATACAAATGAGAAAAAAAGTATGAGGGTAGTTTATATTAGTTAAGAGAAGTAATTTAATTAACAAAATTAAACTTTTTATGGTTAAAAATAAGTAGGTAGGTACGATTTGTAGGCGGGATGGACAGAGTACTTTACGTACAAAGTATCTGCTCGATCGCACTTCTGAGTTGAAAAGGGTAATCTTAGAACAAGAAATGATTAAAACAAAATTAATACTTGATAAATGTTCTATTCGTTAAGCAGCAGAATTTACATGAAATACGTGTTCATAAAGAAATTAGAATGCTAATAATGCTATCATAGAAGCATAACCATACGGATTAATGAATCGTACAGACCTGAACAATCAAATGATCCAGCAAGGGTACTCGTTCCAACACAGTTTGGCCTTTATTTTTATACTGTTTTACCATGAGCACCGCCAGCAAGAGAGTGCTTTTCGGTTGCAGTCTTCGCGAGATATTTTTAATGAATGCGTGTGGCACGAATGATGAGATCGAATGCAATGCATGTAGTAGTGACGTTTGAGTGAATGTTGAATGAGTGAAAAGGTGAATGGTTGGTATAATATTGTACTGTTACTGGATGTATCCTTACACAACCGAAGCCGAAATTTGTGCGCCGAGTACCGAACGAGAGAGGGCCCGATTTCTGACTGGACTGACGAGTCGCGCCCGCGCACGACTACCGCCCGCTAACCGTAGATTTTGCAGACACCCTCAAACCGCGTCAGAAAAAACAATAATTGCGTGAACACAATCCATATTATCCTCCTTACCTTAAAACACGTTTCCAGTTCCTCTACCTCACCCATGACCGAACTCTTCGCTCCTCAAGAATTCTGCGCTTTGCTATTCCTGCTCATTCTTCTTCCTTCTACCAACATTCCTTCACAGCCGCAGCTGTCCGTCTTTGGAACGCCCTTCCTAGTTGTATTCGTAAAGCAAGTACCTTAAATTCTTTTAAAAACCAGGTTATAGCCCAGTATCTCTCTAACTAATCAGTTTCTCCCCTTACTCCCATCCCTCTTCTTCCTATTCTTGTCATCCATATTTATGATATTATTATTTTTAAATAATATTTGTAATTGCCTCCATATTATTCCTGCACCTTACCTCATTTAATCTTACTCTAATCAGCTCTCCACATCTTAAGGTTGTCTGGAAGAGATCGCTGTGTAGCGATAAGACCGCCTTTTGTACCTCATATGTCTGTTTTACTTGTTTACTTGTTGTTGTATTATTTTATTTGGTGTACAATAAAGAGTTAAATAAATAAATAAATAAAGTATCTATACATAATTATGTCGAGTGGTCCAGATATAATAGACTAATGTAAATAATTTTAGTCAACAAATCGTACCCTCAGTATGAAACGCGGTGAAGTCGGATTTACATCGCGGTGCGGCATTCAGGATACCCAACCATAATTTACACATCGCATTGCACATTCACAGCCATCCGGGCTCCACAAGTTGCCCGCACTTACCCAAAAACCGCGTGATCTATCCACCAATCGCTGGCACCATGACCTATCTCATCAGAAGCGAACCATCACAGCTGCATGAGTGCTACTCTTCGTAAAGGGTATGACTGTGCATAGAAAATAGTCCATGTGCACTTCTCGCTGGTTCTCGCTGGTCAAGTAAACTTGTACTAGGTATAAGTTAGTTTTCATATATATTTAAATATATGTCCTTTGAACACAAACGTGTTGTTTCACCAGATAATTTATTAAAAAAATGTTTGATTCATGTATCTGTAGCACCAAAACGAAAGTTATAAATAAAATTTTCCACGATATCCAATTGTTCATGAAAGAATTATAGTAGAGCTTAATATTCGTCGAGTTCAAGATCCTTAGAGCTCTCAATCAGGGCAAATTGTGATCGATTGAGCTGTAAACACGCGCGAAACATTGCAGATCTTTCAACACTGTTCTGTTATTTGCGATATGGACGCGCGGCAGTGCGACGGCCAAGTCTGCTTTATTTTTAAATACTTTTATTTAGCTTAATCTGTCTGTGTGGGTCAAATCTTACAAGCTTATTTAGATCTTATTCTTCTTAACCTAAGGAGTTGAAAGGATATCGCAAAAATCCCATACACCTCTGGGCTAAGAACATCATTAATGCAACGTATGTTAAAGTAACATACGTTACGTTAATGATTTTTACGTTATTTAATACATCAATATATTATATTTCATTAACTCAAACAAATTTTCAAAAATTCTATAGGGTTAAAGAGAAATAATAGTAGTAATGGTTAAATAGGGTTATTGCAGAATACCTACCTCTGGGTTGCAATTCCGTAATTAAGGCAATTCATTATCCAATCGTTCAGCAAATTCGGTTTCCAAGGTATGAGTGGTTGTTCACAAAAACAAAAATAGTCCAATCATTAAAACAAAGCCGAATTCTTAAGAAAAACACCAAGAAATTAATCATATCCGTAAGCGAATGACACTGACAGTATGAAACTGAATGACCGTTACATAAAATATTGCCCTTATGGCGCATTATCCCTTATTATTGATATGGCGTCTAGCGAAAACTTTGTTGTTGTGTATACACAACTTTTTCAGGTGAGATTTAAAAATAAACGAAAACTGCGCTAACAACGGTGTTAAGCTAAACTGTTTAGACTATTCTACCGAGCATAAGCATCCGGCGTTGTCGGTAACTTGTCAATATATTAGATAAAGTGGGCGACTCTAAAGTAATTTTTGCGGTTTTCCGCAACACATCTATCATGAACTTTTATTAGAATATCTGTAGTGTTCGGAGGGTCAATAATATACACGCTTTACTCTGTAATAGGTGAGGTATGAATACGCAGAGCGCACATCTGCACTCGCTCGCAGCTAGCCACAGACTGACCGCTATGCATATACACTACAATATCCATAGTGATTGACGTAAATCCAGGCACTTCATATACATCTGGAAGGCAAACTTTGAAGTTGAAGAGGTAGTTGAAGATGGAACACGTGACATTGGATGAATATCTGCGCCCTATCATTGGTCGAAGTTATACACCGACACCCTACGAGTGGCTACGAGTGTTATTTATTTATTTATTTATTCATTCAACAATTTGCTTACAGTCAATGACCAAACACAAATGTGATACAATTTTATCCAAAATGGATACAAATGTGATACAATTTTATGGCTTATTACGTAACGTATCATTAATACATTGGAAATGTATAAGGGTGGACATGTAATAATCTACAATTTTAACAAAAAAAAACCGACTTCAAATGAAATACATCCTTTCCAATAAAAAAAGAATCATCGAAATCGGTTGGCGTGATATTGACTATAAGTCCATTTGTCGCACACATACTTAATGCAAATTTAAGACTTATATGGTTTTCTCATGGATGTCATTGTTAGATCTCGCTCATTTAAGTGGGACCACATGACAAGCACCAGCTTTTAAATAAAAAAAGAGTCATCAAAATCGGTTCTGAGGTAACAAACATAAAAAAATACAGTCGAATTGAGAACATCCTCCTTTTTTTGAAGTCGGTTAAAAAGAAGCTGCTCTGCCTCTGTACGACCCGTGTATGAGCCAAAAATGCTCATACAGCGTTAACTTTATTTTATACATCAGTCGTCACCTAAATACCGGCACGCGCGGACCTACTGACTCAGACGACCAAACGTAAACAGTGGTTTAATAAACAAACGTAACTTAACTACGCGTCCATGTATCTCTTCATCTCCCATAACAAACAAATTACCACCGGGTGCCGTCAACACAACGCGGCGGCCCCAACATCCTTTTTGGTCCTTCGAGCAACAGTCGAACATCGTATTTGGTCCTTCGAGAAATTGATTGGCAGAGTTTTTCAAGTGGTATTTCCCAGTTACGTGAGCAAATCGGTGCTGCTGGCCTCCTAGAAGCAGGTCTCCCCAGTGGTATTGAGAAGGTGCACATCACGTAAAGGAGGGAAAGCTGCGCTAACTCGCCAATTAACAACGAACTGGCAGGGTTAACGTCTACTGCATCACCAAACAACCGGCGCAGATAACTTCTACTGCCAACCTTCAACAAACAACAGTCGAAGATAACGTCTTCGGACACTCAACAACAACACCAGGAAGCCACAGTAAGGATAACGTCCACTGCGTCTTCAAACAATCAACGGAGAATTAACGTCTACGTCTACCAACGACAACAACAACAAGCTGAGATAACGTCTTCAGCTTCTTTTCAAGAACTTACAGCAGGGATAACGTCTACTGCTACATAACAATATAACTTATAACTAACAACAACTTCGTGAATTTAACGCCGGCGTACTTACCTACTAATAACTATGTCGAAGCAAGAATACTTTTTGGAACTTAAATATCAACAAATAGCAGAGCAGCTATGAAAAAATCAAAGCTATTCAAACCAACTACAAAAAGGATTCTGTGAGTAGAAAATCTTCAGATTATCTAAACAAACGGATCGAAGCCTTACGTTCCCTATGGGATGAATTTCGTGCGAACCATGAAATTTTACAGAGGTTTGAATCCACCAACAGTGGTCATGATTACTTCACCCTGGAAACGTATAAAATAACAAGAGATATGGTTGAAGAAACAATGCAATATATGACTCAATTACGGCACAAGATATTAGACGCACCTGGCCCTTCGAGAACGCCTAAAGCAAGATCACCAGAAGTCTATAGGATGTCGCTATCTGGTACAGAAGACATAGATCAACGCTTGTCATCACTATTACGTAACCAGATGTGCAACTTCAACGCCTTTCAACGAGCGGTTTCCAAAATTAACTTGGAAGAAATTAAAGAGAAGTAGCAACTACAAGACCATCTTAATACTATACAATGTAAGTGGGAATCTATTGACAAAATTCACTGGGAGATAAATTATTTACTGCAAGGCGATGATAAGGATTGCGAAGCAAAATTTGATCACTGGGAACAAGTCTATGACACCCTCAAGGAAGATTTAAATAGAAAAATATTCGAAACTTCTCATTATGAAAAAACAATGTACGGACCAATGGATAAAGTTACATAGATCTAACATATGGTTATGTAACTGCATCAACGAGTCTGCGATTCGTATGTTATGCGAAAATCAAATAACAACAACAATGATAACGAAGACAGGACTCATTTCATTGTGTCAGGACTGTTGTATAATGTATAATATTTAGTATCAAAATGTCATGTGACTATTAGCGACATCTAGTTCACATACTAAGGCTTTGTATTAATATGTAGTCTGTAGTAAAGTGTAATATCTATTCTGTGGTAAAGAGTTTTATGTGAAAAGAGAAATTAATAAAAAAGTTAGTCTGCACTGAATAACCGATGTGTCTTATTTTAGGTTATGGGCCTATCCCAGATTTTCCAAGTTTTAAAATATTTTGAAAGTATTTTGTGATACAGTCGTGTTGTGCAGGATGACTACAAACTATATAGCAAATGTGCCTAAGTTAAAGGGCAGAGAAAACTATGATGAGTGGACTTTTGCTGTTGAAAATTTACTCGTATTGGAAAGCACGTTACATTGTGTGAAGCGAGTGGCGGGAAAAGAAGTCAAACCCGAAGATGATGCCAAGACGCGGGCTAAACTATCCCTAACTATCGATCCAGCTTTGTACGTGCACATCAGGAAGACGACGACCTCGAAAGAGTTATGGGATAAACTGAAATCCTTGTTTGATGACTCAGGTTTTTCAAGGAAGATATCGTTGCTACGACACCTGATTTCAATTAGGCGAGAAAATTGTGAGAACATGACTACCTATGTGACTCAAATTGTGGAAACGGCGCAAAGATTAAGTGGAACTGGTTTTGAAATAACAGATCAATTGATTGGATCGTTAATGCTGGCTGGTTTACCAGATAGATTTACCCCAATGATAATGGCCATAGAACATTCCGGCTTTGAAATCACGGCTGACGTGACGTCATCAAGACAAAGTTGTTGGATTCAGAGCCGTTAGAGTTGACAGCAGTGACGTGTAATGAAACGCAGAATTCTGAATCGGCGTTTGCTTCAAAATGGACGAAACAAAAATCCAAGAATGGCAACACTCATCAGGGCGGGACGTCAACGTCAAACGTCAAAGTAACAGGAGGAAATAAGAACATAACATAACCTGTTACAAATGCAAAACTCCGGGCCATTATCGAAATCAATGTCCAATGGTGGAAAAATCGAGTAAAAATAAGTCCACAAATGCTTTTAGTGCAGTTTTCCTGAGTGCTAAATACGGTAAAGACGAGTGGTATGTGGATTCGGGAGCCAGTGCTCACATGACGGCTGTCGAAAGTTGGTTGCAAGAAGTTTCGAGTGCACAAACATTTCCTGAAATTATGATGGCGAATCAAGAAAAAATTCAAGTCTCGAGCAAAGGCAATGTTAGAATATCAACGAAACAAGGTTATGATATAACAATCAAGGATGTTTTGTGGGTTCCAAAATTGACAGCAAATTTATTGTCAGTGAGTCAATTAATCAAAAATAACAACAGCGTTTCTTTCTCAGACAGACAGTGTTCCATATACAATGCGAAGAAAGAGCTGGTAGCTGTTGTTAATCTAATTGACGGTGTGTACAAGTTAGATACATGTGTGACACCAGTGACAAAGTGTTTATTTGCCAAAAGCAATGCGTTGTTATGGCATAGAAGATTGGGACACATAAATGCAAACGACTTGAATAAAATGAAAAATGGAGCTGTGGAAGGTGTTAGCTATGAAGGCAGCTATGAGTTGACAAGATGTAGCTGTGTAGTTTGTTGTGAAGGCAAACAGTCACGATTACCATTCCCCACAGGCACAAGAGCTAATGAAGTGCTAGAAATTGTGCATTCTGATGTGTGCGGGGCAATGGAAACCAAATCCATTGGATCAGCAAGATACTACTTACTCTTTGTAGATGATTACACCCGCATGTCATTTGTATATTTCATGAAAGAAAAAAATGAGGTGTTTCAATATTTTCAAGAATTCAAGGCAATGGTGGAGAGACAGAAGAATACCAGTATCAAGGTGTTAAGGACGGATAATGGTGGAGAATTTTGCTCCAAAGCAATGGAAGATTTTTTGAAAACCTCAGGGATGTTACACCAAAAGAAAACGAGAAAGCGAGAAGTTTGCTATTCGATGCTAAGTTAGACAAAAGTTTTTGGGCAGAGGCAGTATCCACTGCCGTCTACCCGAAAAATCGTTCTATAGCATCAGGCCTGAATGACAAAACACCTTATGAAATATGGCATGGAAAGAAACAAAAAATGAACCATATTCGCATTTTTGGAAGCCCAGTGATGGTGCATATCCCTAAAGTACAGAGGGCCAAGTGGGACAAGTAAGGTCGCCAGCACATTCTTGTTGGATACTCAGAGCATGTAAAGGGATACAGAGTATATGATACAGTTAGAAATCAAGTCACTACCAGCCGAGATATAGTGGTGATGGAAAGAGCAGTGTCAGGAGGAGCATCTACAGCCAGTGAAGCAACATGGCATGTAGAAGAAGAGGTTTCTGATGAGGGTGATCGTTCAGTGGGGGATCATAGCAAAGAATAACGATCTGAGTCAGAATCAGAGACTCAATACAGCTCAGACAACGATTCATCACAGCAAACAGTCTTCGAGGCTGATGAGACCTATGTTCCAGAAACTACATCATCAAGTAGCAGTCCAGAACCAGAGATCTTCGACAGACCAAAGAGAGATCGGCGAAAACCAGATAGGTTCAATCCTGGCTTGTTGGCCACAACAAATTTTGAACAGACGCTGACAGAGGCCTTGAGAGGTCCTGAGAGTGTGCATTGAAAGAAGGCAATGGATGATGAGCTAGAGTCATTCCGGAAGAATGATGTGTATGAGCTAGTTGATGCTCCAAAAGGAGCTACATTAGTGCAATGTCGGTGGGTGCTAAAGAAAAAGACAAACAATAATAATACAAAATAATATAATTTAATAACACAATAGGAATAAAAATAGGCAGACTTTATTTATTAGGGCATTATGCACATGGACGAATTAAATAACATTCTTGGTAAAAAACTTGAAAAAAAATTACTATACTTACTACATTTTTTTCGTATGTTTTACTATTGCGTATAGTTTAATAGTTAATTAAGCATTTGTGCCATTCGGACCAGCCGTAAATAATTTTGACACATATTTTGCTTTTAGCACAGAAGAAATAATAGTACTTGCTTTTAGATATGAACGAAAACAAAATATAAAATATTATATTAAATCAGGGACTGAATTACCCAAAAATTAAGGTACCTTTAAATTTCGGTATGACGTCATACCGTTAAATAAAGGTTACCGAAATATTTGGGTACCCTTATTTTTTTCAGTACCTGAATTATAAAGGTTGAGCTTTACTTCTACCTTTATAAATAACGGTTAAGGTTTACCTTTTGTAGGGCTCAGCCCAATAAAACGACGATATTCCACAATTATTTTAATTACACTTCCATTACACTCATCACAAATAAATTATCACTAAAATCATAGACCTTAAATACTTTTTGCCTCGGGTTTTCATGCGACCGTTCAGGTCGACTGTCGAATGGCGAATGTCCCGATTACTGAGTTCTATTCTCTAACGTCGACATCAATGTCGTCAATGCTCACTAGCGCCACCAAGTGGCGACTGATGATAGTAATACAGATTAGTCAATATCATACATATATTCACAATAGTTCAAAATAATAGTCTCAAGTGGTACCTTACACTGTAATAATAGAGAGCACGCTAACAGCTCGGCCATCTGACTTTTCGTACGTCCTCGTACGTGATACATAGCGCAAATTATGAATATGTTGGATTCAATACTGTACAATCATCATTTAAACAAGAAATCAATCATTTAAACAAAAAATCAACAATCCAAGAAATCATGATAAATTAAGTTGCTAATGTTGCCTTTATCTATGTGAAAATGAATTTTCCTAAACCTATTGTTCACAGCTGTGTTATTCATCAAAACGAATAGATATTCATATTGTTTATAAATTACTATCCTTCCTCTGAAATAGACATTTGAACCTTAAAAATATTTTTTAAATATAATTCTGGACATGAGAAGCATTAGGTCGGATGTGTAAAATGCTAACTTTTCAGGAGAGCAAAAACAAAATTGACAAACATTTTTTCTTCAGCATTATTGAACTATAAGTATTTCAGTCAGTATTCTTTTTTTAATATTTTGTAGGCAATAGTACCTTTTAATTTTTATTACAAGTATCACCCTAACTGTTAAAATGAGTTTAATACAATTTTTAATCTATAAAATTTTTGTACATCAGACTTTATGCCTGAAATATATTCATACAAAACATTATTATTACAACAATAAAATCCTATATTAAGAACAGACTTTATGCCTTTGTAGCGATAAGCAACATTTTTTCAAGCATAATACTATATTTGAAGATACGTACTACAATTTGAAGTAAACTTTACAGGCATAAATGCATATCTGCTGATGCTACCAGCGTATTAGGCCAAACATTTTTGATTCATAATAGCTTAAGTTGAAATACGGATCATAAAACTATTAATAATTTGGTGCATAAATATTTAAGTAAATATAAATGCTTATGGCTCTCGGGTATTTGAAAAAGTCTGTATAACCGACATTATGCATGAGTGTATCTTTACAACGGTAAGAGATAGAGATACCACGGTCAGATCGTTGGAAAGAGAAACAAAAACTTAATATCGGTATACTAAAAAGTCATTTTCGTCGTATGTGCACATCCGACCTAATGATTCTCATGTCCAGAATTATGATCAAATCGATATCATGTACTTAACATTTTATACATCTATAAAAAATCCTTTATTTCGTAAGAGCGGTAATCTTTAGTCAAATATTACAATTGTTATTTCGATACTTGGTACTTTATACTTTCATCTTATGACTTTCATCGTAATGATCTACATATATTCAGATTTATTAATTATGATAGTTCTTACTGAATATAAATTTTAAAAGAGAATTATAGTCAATATCTGAATAATGGGAAATAACAATATTTAAATTTTTCTATCAAACAAGCAAAAAGTTGATCAGAATACTTTTACGTCCTACTATCATTTTATTATACTATGCTTTTAAAATAATATGCCGGAAATTAAGCATCTACAATTAAACAATAACTTGTTATATGCTCCAAACAGTAGCTACTCGACCCAGAAAAACCTTTCATAACATCTATAAAATTATTGAATTTCTATAATTATTATCTATTATCAAACAACCTTTACGGTTGCGGTACGTATTCAAATCGCCAGCTACCTTGCCGCGTGGCACGGCTTCATGCGTCAGTCATGTTCCTTACTTGGTTTTCTTCTCTGATCAGATCCATCTCTCAATTCATACTTGGCCGTGATGGGGAGTGTCGCTCAAGCTCACCACACCGTCAGTCACGACCAAGCTTTTCCACTTGGTTCACTAAACCCGACCGTTGCTCAGGCTCATCGCTCGGACTGTCATGTTGGCAGCACCTCAGACGTTACTCTTGCTCATCGTCTGAGGAATTCAGTGAACCATATCATCACCGTGGTGATATCGCACACGCATCGGTCGTTGCTCAAGCTCACCGCCGAAACGTATCAGTTCTCTCACGACCGTTGCTCTAGCTCTCCGGTGGTGTCAATTAATGTATCATTTCATCAAATATTGTCTGTTTCCCATAGTCCTGAATAATTATCAATTAAGAATTAAGAATTAGTCATATCGTCTTGTCTCTTGTCGTCTTGTCTCATGTCATCTTGTCTCATATAGTATTGTCTCATATAGTCTTGTCTCATAGTCTTGTCTCATATAGTCTTGTCTCATATAGTCTTGTCTCATATAGTCTTGTCTCTTATAGTCTTGTCTCTTATAGTCTTGTCTCTTATAGTCTTGTCTCTTATAGTCTTGTCTCATATAGTCTTGCCTCTTAAAGTATTGTCTCATATAGTCTTGTCTCATGTAGTCTTGTCTCATATAATCTTGTCTCATATAGTATTATCTCATTTCATTGCTTCATCATTTTATTTCAAATTATATCATTCATTGATATCCATTTTAATTAATGCAATTCAATTGATGCATTTCAATTCACTTGATTTCAATTAGGTTAATTTCGATTAGCTTCGTTTCATTGTGCTTCATTTCGATTAGCTTCATTTCAACTCGATTCGATTCACCTCGATTCGATTCAACTAGATTCGATTCTGTTCGTTTCAATTCAACTCGATTCGATTCAACTCGATCCGAATCAACCTGATTCGATTCAACTCGATCGGAATCAACTCGATTCGATTCAACTCGAAACGATTTAACTCGATTTCATTAAATTCGATTCAATTCAACTCGATTCGATCCAACTCGATTCGATTCAACTCGATTCAATTCACCTCCTGCATATTCTTCACCAGTTTTCTGGTGCCCGCCGTTCGTCAGGTGTTTCATCCAAGAGTTGTTCATCGAATTTTGTCAGAATCGTGGTTTCATCAGTGTTGTCTCTGAACCTCCTGATCTGATGTATGTATTCGATCTGAAACTTATAAATACTGTATAAGTGTGCATTCATACACTAACGCAAATAGGCAGAAGTCATAAGGACTCCATGATATAATATCGTAACGTTATTATTTAAGAATCAGAGTATATGTGTTAAACTATATTCTGTCAATCCAGTATCCAGCAAAGTCTTTTGTTGCAGAAATAAAGCAACTAAAAATCAATAGTATATTCCTCTAATTTATTCTTCATACTCTGGAGATTAAGAATAAGTGGACGCTTATGTAATAAAAGAAATCTATTTTTCAGATAAAATGTTTCTGGTACAGTGGTACGTACTCTTGTTTGTATAATAATATCAATAAATAAATAAAATCTTAAAATTCCAGTAGTTTCAATGCTCGTAAAAACTAACCCCAATAGCGCAACACATACATCAAATCAATCCATTAACATGGTTCACGTCAATATTCATCACTCCTTTGAATAATCGCTTCATTATAGGAAAAATAACCCTAAACTTCTGTAAGCAAATCTGTACTAAGCCCATCTACCGGGGTAGTCATAGCCCGATAAGTAGTCAAGAATATTAAGTGACCAGATTTTCAAAGTCAAAAGTCAAAATATTTTATTCGTATAGGTATCACTGATACACTTATGCACGTCATTTTTTTTTGCTTTTCGGAAAAGTGCTTTGTCGTGGAGGAGAAGAAAAGCCTAAAGAAAATCCTCACCTCCTCTTTTATGATCGCATTCCAAGGAAAAGGATATCAATATGACATTATTTCCATAATATGGAGTACCTAGACATGGACACTCCTATGATGAATTCCCTCTTCGACTGCAAGACACTAAATAATTATCATCATCAAATAAATCTATATGGTTTGTTAATATATCTAATATTAACGGATGTTGCGTATTTTCATTCTATTCACTTTGGCTTTGAAGCCTGTTTGATACCTCAAAGTTTCATAGCAGAGACACTTGTCGATCACACATCACACACATATATGTCCCATTCTTTGCAGTAATAAATATAATAGTTTGGTGTCTTACTTCAGACACATCAAACCCCAAATGTAAGATATAATCCCCGGAGATACCCATCACATTCAACAATTATTGCTATGTCTAAACCTCATTTCTGTGTCTCTAACAGTTTGCCCGACGTCTCAGTGAATCAATCTATGCCATAGCTGTGGTGCTATGAGTATGTAGCATTATCAAACATCACTAATAAAAGTAAAGTAAAGACATTACCTTGTACCTCCTTGGAAGAGCAATGTACGCACATAGGGATGTGATCAGGCTGCGTAATCAAATTCACATGTTAGTACGCGGTATCTCACAAATACATTACATATGTTTATCAATTACCGTAGAATCCCGACCGCAGTCCGGCAATCTCTTGTCACAAAGAAATCTGTAATCATAATACATAGTTTAGTTATTGTCAGTCACGGTCATTTTCCAGTTGTTTGAATTCGTCGAGTAGTCCGTTAACTTCAATTATACATATTGTACCGCTGTAGAGAGGGCGTGATAACAATCACTTTAACTAAACGCTATAAGAACAATACTTGTAACATCAAACGGGAATCACCAAAAAAATCCGGAGTTGCCATCTAAGCTCATATTTGGTGTGCAACGTACCTAGAAGTCATTATGATAACCGAATTTATCGAGTAGTCATCTAAGTGTGCATTCATTGCATCTTATTCTGTAATGTACCTACCTTTACGCTAATGTGCCTTATTATAACCGACAGTAACAATAGTTACTTAAATCAACAGATATCACAAGAAATAATCTCTAATATTCCTCTCGACTTGCTGTAATTTGATGGATAGTACATGATCTCAACGAGTCACCCGCTTGCTAACAAAAATTACCAAAACAAATGTCTTACCATAGAATAGATAATAGTACTACATGTTTTACCTCAACAACCCGTTATTTTTTTCCATTTCATTTCAAATATCCGGTGTCTAATCAAATCCTGTAAGTTAACTTGACTCACTTCCCACTGTCCAATTGATCTGAAATGCGATTCATGCGGCACAAGCACTTGGTTATCGTGACTGTATATTAACATGTCCTGATATAACGTTGTGGAATGGATCCAGATGACATAACTTCTATCGGTCATGATATAACATGAGAATAACAGATCTTTAGTTTTAAAACATTAAATTATGATATCTCGCTTCAAATGCACTATTAAAATAACTGCCATTCTCAAACTTGGCTCAACAACATACTTTTCCGCTTTAGTAGTTCTATTACAAGAACGCTATAAAAGTGTATTTCTACTGTGTATTTTTACCCTTTGCTCCCGTAACCAAATTCACGTGTAAGTATGGAACTCGAATTAAGTTTGAACTCACTAAAATTTCAGTATGAGGGTACACTAAATGTGGTAAAATTATACCTCATTTATTATCATAAACGTATATCTGACATGTCTTATTCGTCATAAAAAAATCGATGGAGCAGTTTCGAAGGAGTGAGAACACGCCACAAACACCGTGACACGAGATTTCAATTTTTTTATTTGGATATATATTAAATAAAATAGAGCTTTTCTATTGTACATAAAATCGAAAAGATCCATTACGGAGTAGCATCAACATTCAAAAATTAAATTCAAAATAATTTATTCATCTATATATATATATTACTTTTTTTTTACTTATTCATCAGCAATTCGGAAAGGTTCTTTGATAACAGCAAAATATTTTTGTGTACTCTTAATTACCTGTATGTTCATCTTCGGATTTGGTATATTGGTGGGTAAGTATATTATTGTGATTTCATTTCATGACATCATTTTCATGACAATTGTTTTATGAGAAACTAGCGGATACACAGCGTATTCCACTAGGCTAAAATGTTGCATATGAAAAGTCGAAAATCAAAAATGTGCCTAAAGCATTGTTTTAGTGGTCTCAAACCATCTTCACATTACTGCGTTTCAAATGAAATCAGTTTGGGGCACATCAGTTGGGTGGTTTCAAAGTATATAGACTGAGGACATCCGTACACGCATTTTTTTTGTGTTTTATATTATATGGATAAGAGATCACGAAAATAAAGCAATACGATCTCAAAGTCGAAGAGACTTGCAATAATGGCAGAATAATTCCATTGTCCATCTTGTGATACTATCACGTCCACCTCGTCAGAGTATTATCAAGTTGAAACTACCATACGCATACTCGTACTAGTGTATTCGGTGACCTCTTTAGGTGCATAGTTTTACAAATTGAAAAAGTAAATGAATATAGCTACAGGATTAAATTAAATGAAACAGTAAAGTCCGGTACTGTGTTACCTTCAAATCATCTCAATGTACAACTGGTGACTAGACCAACGTAATGTTGCAATATTCTAAGCAATCACTAAAACATTTATGTACTTCTCAAGTAATAAAAATCCTGTAAGAAATATCTCCTGGCGTTTTATTTAATCTCTGGCTTCCAATATATTCTTATATTGCATCACAGTACCTACTCAACTATTAGGTAGATAATTGGTGTTTCCGCGAAACATGGAGGGAGCTCAAGTGCATTGCTGGCCATCGAGTGAAGGAGACTTAATACTCTATAAAGAACGCCACGTCTTATCAGGGCAATATTTCGGATGCAAGTTTCACAGTTCTTCATTATTCAATTTTGATGCATTGATTCAGTAGCTAATAATCAGTTCTAGCTAATAATGGTTACTTAATAACCTGGAACTTTTATTACTCCTCTTTCCTTTATTTTTATATACGTAGGGCATCAGCTGCTTAGTACACTTTTCATGATGTTTGTTGTTTTTCTTTTTAAATATAATGCTAGGAAATCACTCTCGCTTCGTTTCGGGCAAAACAGAAAAAATATAGCCTATGTCACCCGGGGATAGTGTAGCTTCTCAACACTGAAATAATTTTTCAAATCGGTTCGGTAGTTTCGGAGCCTATTCAATGCAAACATACCTACAATCAAATCTTTCCTCTTTATAGTATTAGTATAGATGATCAGCTGCACACAATAAAATCTTTAGTCTTTCAATTCACTTCCGTTCTCGAACGAAAAGATTGAAGAGCAAGCGCAAATAAGAAAAAAAATCATTTTAGTTCTTCATTTTTCTAATTCGGCACGTGTCATCAGGTAGAAGAGAAAAAAAAATTTACTCACGTTTTTACTTTACCTCACCTCTTTGGGGCGTGGCCAGAGGTTTATCCTTCAAAGCTAATCATTTAGTTCTCCATTTTCCCAAATTCAACACGTGTCATCAGGAAGAAAATAAAATGCTCACGTTTTTATCTCTTTGGGCGTGGCAAGAGATTCTTCTATCTGTTCATCCCGGCTTCTGAATTGTAGGGCTCAGCCCAATAAAACGACGATATTCCACAATTATTTTAATTACACTTCCATTACACTCATCACAAATAAATTATCACTAAAATCATAGACCTTAAATACTTTTTGCCTCGGGTTTTCATGCGACCGTTCAGGTCGACTGTCGAATGGCGAATGTCCCGATTACTGAGTTCTATTCTCTAACGTCGACATCAATGTCGTCAATGCTCACTAGCGCCACCAAGTGGCGACTGATGATAGTAATACAGATTAGTCAATATCATACATATATTCACAATAGTTCAAAATAATAGTCTCAAGTGGTACCTTACACTGTAATAATAGAGAGCACGCTAACACTTTATTTAACCTTTATACTATTTCGGTACCGAAAAGCCTCTACCTTTATAAATAAGGGTTAAGGCGATTTCGGTACCGAAATCCTCTACCTTTATAAATAAGGGTTAAGGCGATTTCAGTACCGAAATCCTCTACCTTTATAAATAAGGGTTAAGGCGATTTCGGTACCAAAATCCTCTACCTTTATAAATAAGGGTTAAGGCGATTTCGGTACCGAAATCCTCTACCTTTATAAATAAGGGTTAAGGCGATTTCGGTACCGAAAAGCCCGCATTGTTTGTTATTAATTTTAAACCCTAACCATAGAAGAAATAATTTATTCATTTATTTATTTATTCAATTCACAGGCTTAAAACTAACATCACAGGTATCTCAAATTCGTTAGTGTGCCTAATTATATTAAATTTACATTACATTTTAAATAACGTACAATCAGTCAGCAATCCTTTTAAATAAAATATTTATCAATAAACAAAATTCACTAATAATAAGCACTAGGTAATTAATTTAAATGTCATCAATAGTGAATTAATAAAAATTTGTCATGTCATTTGTATGACATACTGTATTAAATATATGTATATTAATATAATAGTACAGAAGACGCACTGCGCAAAATCATTTAAACAAATAGCGACTCTAGCTCCTAGGCAATAATCTCTAATATATAAAATTTCCATGTCACAATGTTAGTTACCGTACTCCTCCGAAACGGCTTTACCGATTTTTACCAAATTTTATATGCGTATTCTGTAGGTCTGAGAATCGGCTACTATCTATTTTCCATACCCCTAAGTGATAAGGGTTGTTCACCCTTAAATTTTTTTTTTAATTTTTTGACGAAATTTTTTGGTTTTATTTTTTTATAATGTGGCATTAAAAATACATACAACCCTAAATTTTTACTTTTTTATCACCAACCCCTATTTTTATGGCCATTTTAGTAATTTAATCATTTTTCATCCCGCTCGATAACTGATCAATTGTTAGGCGATACGAAGTTCGCCCAGTCAGCTAGTATAATATAATATGTATTCAGGTCGTACAGCTAGTATTTATGTAAGTATTAATAACTATTCATTGATTTAGTGGTAAAAACTTCGTAGTTCGTAACAGAACAAGCATAATAAAAGGTATTTCTTTGAATCTCTAAGAATAAAGTCGTACGGCTCGTGCGTCGTCGTGAATCATAGATTAAAATGTACAGATGTTCCATAGCGAAACTATTGTAGGTATTAGAGACGGAATAAATCTAATTGGGTTTTTATGTCGATAGGTAGATTTAATTACAATTGAAACGTTAAATTCAAATTCAAAATAATTTATTTATATAGGTATCACTGATACACTTATGCACGTCATTTTTTGGCTTTTCGGAAATGTGCTGTGTCGTGGAGGAGAAAAAAAGCCTAAAGAAACTCCTCGGCACATCTTTTAAAATAATTAAAAGTTACATAATATGGTCTTACCTACGCGGAACTGGATGCGCACTAATTTCCAGGCGTCTTTGTTGTTAATACGAGTATATTCATTTATACCATAGTATCCCTTGCCTACTATATGTATAGCTGAGATTTAACATATTTCTTAAACACTTGGATAGGCAAATCACGTATTGACTTAGGTAATTTATTGAAAAAACGTACACCGAGCCCCATATAAGAACGTTGAACCTTATTTAGGCGAAAATATGACGTCACTAAATTATGTCTGTTTCTAGTTAGGTGATTATGCACATCACTGTTCTGCTTGAACATGCCTATGTTGTTTTTTAGATAGACAGATATAATATTACTGTAAATAAATTAAGAGGCTACTGTTAATATGCCTATTTCTTTAAATTTCTCACGCAGAGAATCGCGTGATTTTAATTGATAAATGGCTCTAATTGCCCTTTTCTGCAAAACAACTATACCATCAATGTTAGCCCACATCAATATACCATAGGACATGAGGCTATGAAAGTATGCAAAATAAACAAGCTTAGCAGTTTCTACATCAGTAGACTGTCTTATATTTCTAATGGCATAAACTGCCTTACTTAGCTTACTCGCGAGAGTCGTTAAATGGGTGCCCCATTGTAGTTTAAAATCTAAGGTGACACCCAAAAAAACCGTGTATTTATCCATAGTTAGAATTTCATCATTTAATTTGAGGCTTTTACTAACATTCCGTACATTAGGTAGCAAAAATTCAACACACTTGGTTTTTTTAGCATTAAGTAGTAAATTATTTGTAGTAAACTAGTGTGATAAACGAGACAGAGCGTAATCCGTATGCTACTGTGTTCGCACCCTCATTAGACAGACCTCTCACTTGATTGATTGAAAAATGTTCTTTCATTTTCCGATCTTTGATTATACTTAATTTAAAAATACATTGTATAGCCTGGAAATAACGTCTTGAAAATAACAGCGCAGCCACTATGATGCATGAGGCTACCCTATATACAAGGACGATAACGGGTGTCATATAGGACATCGAGGCCGAGTTTACTCGGACCGAAATACCCGGGTTTTCCCGGTTCTGAGGATTACAAAAAAACCCGGGTTTGATTTTTAAAATTCGGGTTTTTTTTAATACTTTTTTTTGTTATTTATTAAGTTTTAGCCACAAGGTCCCTTCGGAATTAGACGACGTAACCACCGAGGACACTTCCTGGCTAACTTTTTGGAGAAGAAAGATTTCTTTATGATGAACTCCTTCTTCAGAAAGAAGCCTCAATGCAAGTGGACTTGGATAAGTCCTGATGGTTCCACAAAAAGCGAGATAGACTTCATTCTGGCACACAAACGGCACATATTTTATGATGTCTCTGTGATCAGCAGGTTCAAAACCGGAAGTGATCACCGTTTTGTAAGAGGCACATTAAATATCGACGTGAAGCTGGAACGGTCACGCCTGAGGCCTGGTGAAGTCAATGCTTCGCCCAACACCTGTCCAAATCCAGGGATCCGAAAACTTTCAACTTGAGCTGCAAAATCGTTTTGCCTGCCTAGAATCATGCACGGCGGTGGAGGAGTTTAACACCAGAATGGTAGCAACTGTCAATGAGGTAGGGTCGAAGTATTTCAAGACCCAACCCAGTGGTAGATCTCAAGTTCTCTCAGAACAAACTCTCGGTCTTATGAGAGATCGACGAGAACTATGTGTGCAGTCTTCAACTTCTATGGCGGAATACCGACGGTTCAATGAACAGATCTCCAAGTGCAGGCGACGCGATTTGCGCAAACAACGCAAATCGTGTAAAAACACAATAGAGCGAAACCAGGGCTACAAAGTGTTCGCCAGAGATCTGTCTATTGGGAAAAGTCAGCTCACGAGGTTGAAGACCATTTATAAGCTGTTTTCGACGGTGCTCACAAATCGCATTGCACGCAGGCTTGACGACTTCCAGCCTCCCGAACAAGCAGGATTCCGGAAAGGCTACAGCACTATAGACCACATACACACACTGCGGCAGATTATACAGAAGACCGAGGAGTATAACCTGCCGTTATGTTTCGCCTATGTGGACCATAGAAAGGCTTTGATTCTATCGAGACCTGGGCAGTACTAAATTCTCTTCAGCGGTGCCGGATTGACTACCGGTATATCGAGGTGTTGAAGTATTTGTACTTATCAGCCACCATGTCCGTCAAAATACACGACATAGCCACGAACCCCATCCAATTGCAGAGAGGTGTCAGGCAAGGGGACGTTATATCCCCAAAACTATTCACCGCTGCGTTGGAAGATGTGTTCAAGCTGATGGAGTGGAAATGACGTGGCATTAACATCAATGGCGAATACATCACACACCTGCGATATGCCGATGATATAGTCATCCTGGCAGGATCCCTGGAGGAACTAGGTTCGGGGACTTGAACAGCGCCTCACAACGGGTGGGTCTTAAGATGAACACGGACAAGACGAAAATCATGTCGAATGTCCATGTTACACCCGTATCGGTTGTTGTTGACGGCGCTGCTCTCGAAGTTGTAGACGAATACAATTACCTGGGACAAGTGATCCAGATGGGTAAGTCCAACTTCAAGAAAGAAGTCACTCGTAGAATCCTACTCGGATGGGCTGCGTTCGGGAAACTGCGTCATATCTTGTCGTCCCAAATACTACCTCAGTGCCTGAAGTCGAAGGTGTTCGAGCAGTGTGTGTTGACATACGGATCCGAGACGTGGTGCCTCACTATTGGCCTAATCCACAAGCTCAGAGTAGCGCAGCCGGCTATGGAGAGGGCTATGCTCGGTATTTCTCTACGTGATCACATCAGAAACGAGGAGATCCGTAGACGAACAAGGGTAACCGACAGTGGCAATGGGCTGGCCACATAGTGCGAAGGACCGATAACCGTTGGGGAAGAAAGGTCCTCGAATGGCGCCTGCATTTCGGAAAACGGAGTACAGGAAGCCCCCCGACAAGATGGACCGACGACCTGAAGAAGACAGCGGGCATCCGCTGGATTCAGAAGGCTCAGGACCGGTCAGAGTGGCGCAAGTTAGGGAAGGCCTATGTCCAGCAGTGGACCTCCAAGGGCTGATGGATGGATGGATGAATGGAGATTACTTACTAAGTTTTTTTTAAGATATTCTAAAGAAAAAATAAATCTTTATCACTTTTTTAAACATTAAAACTTTTTTTGTAATTTGTAAAGTACTGTTTCATTTATTTAAATTCTTCCTCAACCTTTATAATTTGTACTCATTGTAGGAAATCGATATTTAAACGCAGATTAGCGTATTTTAAAAAATTACAATAAAAAGATCGAAATGCTCGAAAAAACCGGTCTACCCGGGTTTTGATTACTCTTAGACCCGAAAACCCGGCTTTTCAAAATTGAACCGAGTTTCGATGCCCTAGTGTCATACTTTGATTTTATTTACAAATACGTATTAAAGTATTATGTCATGGAACAGACATCTCGAACAAAATGTGTGTCTCACCCGGGAGGTTCGATTTTTAAAATTGAGCCCCGGCTCTCCTTTCAGAATCGACTAAATCCATTGAATATTGAAGCCACGTGGCGCCAATGCATTGGGAGTTGGGACATACATGGTGTTCGCGGTGTCTGTTTTATACGCTAGTAATAATCAATGCAAATACGTTATATTATCTGGATTATCACATCGATATTCGATCCCGTGGCATCGCCCGCATGTAATTTACAGTAGAAATATAGAAAATAAATATTAAAATAGCTTTTTTATCCCAAGGGAACACCATATCAAGGCAAAAAATGTCCTATAATTATGTTAATCCATGACATTGACAAGTTTAATTAAAATCCGTCCAGCCCGTTCAAGTGATTGAGTAACAAACATCCAAATATCTTTGCAAAGTTTCAATATTATAATATAAAGTAGGTTTAAAATTGAATGAAATATGATAAATATTACAATTTATTAATAACCAGCTATTGCCCACGACTCCGTCAGCATGGAACCAGTTTACGCGATAAGTACCCTATGTATGTAAGTACCCTCCTTGGGCAATGGGCTTTGGTCTATCACCATAACAAATTTCATCAAAATCGGTTCAGCGGTTCAGGCGTGAAAACGTGACAGACAGAAAAGCATTTACAATATTAGTAGGGATTTGTTTTGTAAATTATTGTAGTTACAGGATACATTATGCAAGTAATTAATGCAAGTTTTTAATTTATTGTATTTTATTAATGAAAAATATTATTATTACAGAACTTGTAATTAAATAAAAACACCTTTGTTTCATTCTCCTTTCCAATTCGTCTTATAGTACATAAAAAGTCCTAATTATATCGATATAGATCACCCCAATATATTAGCAATCCGTGAGACTGTTTATTAAGTATTTTTTTATATAATTTACTCATGAGGACAAAATCTATTAGGAGACATAATCTGTAATGAGGCAGTTGCACGTCTGTATCCTAATCTATGACCATGGCCTTCCCCCACTCTGCCGCGTTCGGGTCGTGCTATGGCCGTTCTGCTTGTACAGTGTACCTACTGATGTGCGTTTCTAGTAAGAACATATAATTCACTGCCTGCTGCCCTAACTTTAAGTTAGTTTAATTTCTAATTTGATTCAATAACAAAAATACACAATTTTGTTTTTAATAAATAAAATAATAAATAAAACACAATTTTGCTGAAAAAAATGATTAAAAAAATACAAAAATCGGGTACATTAAAGACACAAAAATACGTTTGCCTGTATTTAAGTATAGACCGTACTTTTTTCCAGTGATTATAGCTCTTATGATTTATGGTTAAATACCTAAAGTAATATAATAATTATGCTTATTTGTTTTTCATTTCATGTAGTTGTGATGTGAATAAAATCTTCTCTTTTGAAATCTTAGTCATTGCTCTTCCAATGATTAGCCCCAATGTGTAACATTTTTCAATAGTAATAATAATATTTCCATTCGCTTGTTTATTAACAAATTCCTAAATACGCACAATAAATGGGAATCGAGGTCCTTGGCAAAAATGCTACCCAAATACCCAATGTTGATTACAGTGGCTGTTGTGAGTCTCAATTTCGATTGCTCGCTCGTCAGCCGTCGCATTGGCGACGTTCAGCGCACGGATTGGTTAATGTCGAATTCTCCACCAATCGGAGAAAAAGGTTGCATTACGGCCACTGGTAATTATAGATATCGTAAACTTATCTCGGTTATCTCGTTATCTCGGCCGTGCCGCTTTTTTTTGCTCGACTTGGGGCACTACCTTGCCCCCAGATAATATAGATAGAAGAACGTCACTCGTCAGAAGAACGAAAGAAAACCCTATAAAAGTAAGATATGAAAACCTTAGGTAGGTCGTGTCCGTCCGATCGGATATAAAAATTAAAAATCAAAACTGAATCATAATTCATAATGCACAGCATTAATGCACCGCCCCGTGTTCAGTTGAGGCCATGATTTCTCTGTATTTAGTATTATGATTCAGTTTTAATTTTATGTCTTATCGGAGTAGTAGATACATAAACGTATAAGTATATGTATATATTGATATTTATATCGTTATATAAATATTTATGTTTTGTATTATTAATTTATGTATAATATTAGTATGTATAATATGAGTAATATGTTTACTTTTGTGTTATATTGATCGTATGTACTTTTTTATGATGCATTATTTCTATTACACAAACTTTTGTTTTGTGTTCTTTTTTTTTTCTCTCTTTTTCTTCTTGTTTTAACACCTACTATCAGCTCTTTCCACATCCACCCAGGGTTGACTGGTGGACAATGCCATTAGGCATTAAGTTTTACCCTTTGTTACTTAATTTAAGAGGTGACATAAATTTAAATAAATAAATAAACGTAATTACCTACAAGTGTGTGAAGTTTGATGAGGTAGGTGCATAACATTATTCATATACATTTTTTTTATAGCCTGAGGGGCAGACGAAAAGGCATACCGGCCGCCTGATGGTTAGTGGTTACCGTCGTCTATGGACATGAGTAATACCTACCAGAGGAATCGCCAATGCATCGCCAGCCCCGAAGGAGGACCTTCGGCGTAGGCATCAATTGACGATCCACCTAATGGTAAGTGTCTATTGTCACCCATGGACATCAGCAACACCAAAGGAATCACTGATGCGTTGCCGGCCAAGAAAGAGAGAAGAAAAAGAAAGAAAGAAAGAACTGGATCTCAAGCCCCCAGCTGGAACACGACGAGTCGTTTGGCGGCTGACTCATGCTCAAGGATGGTAGTTAGGTAGTATCCAGGCGAACCCCATGGAGAAATAATAACTTACATATTTTCACATTTCTGAATTCAAAAAAGACGAAGTTCCTTAAACATTTACAACCCCTTAGTTTTACCTCTTAAGGGATAAATTTCGAGAAAACTGTGATACGTTTTTTTTGTGTCTAACAATAAACTCATATTATTATATAAAATTTTCACCATTTTAACTTCAAAACTGACAAACTTTCCATACTAACATGCACCACCTTAATTAACCTTCCGAAAAGCCAAAAAAATTACGTGCATAAGTGTATCAATGATACCTGTATGAACAAAATATTTTGACTTTGACTTTGAACCTTTAGGGGATGATTTTTCAAAAAAACCTAATACTTCCAAATTTTGTTTCTAATCTGGAGCTAATATGTAGGTATATCAATTTTTATGTTTTTAACCAATGATGTTTAAATAATAGATACGTTATGCCCTTACAAATTGACCGAAATATCTGTTCCGAAAACAGCTACAACACACACACGTTTATCTTTTGTTTCCCTACACCAATCACTAGTACATTGGCAAATAATGTAAAAAGGATGGCATTACTAAAACCATAATAGTGAAAAAGACAGCTAGTGTTTGTCGCTCGCGTCAATCTATATAGGCTACGTTCTTTATCGCTCTCGCGTCAAAACTAAATCGCTATCTCTTTCTTCATCTGAATATGGCGTCTTGGCATGAGTTATTAGACTGTTTAGAAAAATAATTGAAATAGACTAAATAATCTAAGTATCTTAGCGTATACAAATATGTGGTATGAGATTCCTTGTGTTTTGTTGACCTTGGAGTCATAATTGGTGCACTTTCGAAACACACACGATGGCATTTTAATTTATTTTCGTAAGGACGTCTGAACCTACAATGCGCCATGCTCGTGATTGCGCTCGACGCAGACTAATCACAAGAGTTCCCAATTGGGAACTTTTTGAGTCACACAACGCGCGCGCTTATGACATATCTGCCTCTTTTTAATATATAATATCATTGTTTTTAACTTCAAAAATGACGAAGTTGCGTACTAAGTTCCATCTTCTAAATTAACCCTATATGGAATGATCTTCCAAAAAAATGTGTTAAAGTTAACTTTGGTCATAACTATAAACTAACATAAAAAATTTCATATTTATATGTTGCTCCAAGCCTGACGAAGTAGGTTTTATGAAAGTGAATGCCAACCCCTATTTTACCCCTTAGGGGATGAATTTCCAAAAATTCGATAGCCTACGACACTGACAAATAATGTAGCTTTCTATTGGTAAAATATTTTTCAAAATCGGTTCAGTAGATCCAGAGATTGCCCCCTACAACCTCACAAACTTTACCTCTTTGTAATATTAGTATAGATTTAAATATTAGGGACGCTAACATGTTACACGACATACAGTCGGAAAGAAACAAATTAGGAACTAACTAGAGAAAGTAGGCAAGTAACAGAGTACACCAAACAAAATAAACAAGTTGTGTTCAAGGCCGGAGGCCCCGCATCGAACTCGCGCTGCATGTTTCGGTACCGAAATAATATAAAGGTTAAATAAAGGTTAACCTTAACCGTTAAAAATAAAGGTAGCGGTATAGCTCAACCTTTATTTTAAATCGGTACCGAAATGTTTTACCGCTACCTTAACCTCTAACCTTAACCGCTTTCAGTCCCTGTATTAAATATTAATTTAATTTATTCAAATTTAATACTTGTTGTTCACTTAATTTAAGCAGAAGATATTTTAGTAAGACATCAGTTTGACAAAACAGGAAATAAAAAATTGAAAATTGCTATTGCTTTCGTATTATTTTTGTTTTTTTTTTAATGTTTAATTTTTCTTTTTTTTTAATAATGATGTATTTTAAAACGTATTTGATCAGTCCGTGTGACGCGCCCTTACAATCAAACTTAAATAAAAACAGGAACATCCAGGTTAAGTATACTTGAAGTATTTCGATGCGATCGTCTATCCGTTTGTATTGCTGGGCTGTAACAAATAACAAAAAAGTTAGAACCATATTTTTCATTTTTTTCAGTGACGAGTTATCCTCTTCTTATCCTCTTTAATAAGGCACATTTCCGAAAGTGTGGCAGATTAAAAATTAAAAATATATTGAGTATGACTCACCTTGGCAGGATAGACGAAGGTCTTGGCGGTGGCATTGCCGAAGATGTTGGTAGCTAGGCAGATGTACTCGCCCATGTCATCCCAGTGTAGAGGACTGATCACCAGTTCACCGGATCTCAGCACCTGAGGAGAGAGGAAATTTGATATAGAACAGATAAATATAGCTGTAAAGAAATTCTGAGTTTCACTTATCCTTATACAGTCGTCAGCTGACAGCGCGCGCGTACGGTCAGAGGTCGTTGACCTCCCGCGATAGGCGATGGCAAGAGTTAAATGTGTTGGTTGCAATATAGTTGTAAACGAAGTGTTGTGTTTTGTGCAAAACAAAATTGATGTAATGAACAATGTGAGCCTGGCTCTGTTATGTAGACAGGCTTTCACCGAGAAGGAGATCACCGAGGCGAAGGGTCTGCTGTTTGACTCAGTGCAACAAAAGCGAATAAAAAGAAGGGGCGATGAGGGAAAAAATAAAAACATTGAAGACATTATTGGGCTATTAAAGGGTGCTGAGCCTGAAATTTTCCCCATTTTTATAGCGCGAGATCTCCAAAAATTGCCGCCGGTGACATTTGATCACGTAGACGTAACGCGCTTATTGAAAGACATAATAGTTATGCAAGGTGAGATTAGTTCCCTTAGTGAAAAATGTGCATCTTTTCAAGAAATGTACGTTAGAAAAGTGGATTTAAAACAAGAAGTTGAAATATATTGCCAGAGAAGCAACGACTTCAGAGAACAAGCCATAAATTACTCAAATGTTAACTACAAGAGAGGCGGTTATTGTCTGCACAGTAGCCCCGATAGTAACAGCGGGCCGATGGGGTTAATGACCGTACAGGGAGATAGCGATATGCAATTGCCAATGACGGAGCAGAAACGAGTAGATCACCTGTCCTCGTCGAGCGCGAGCGCTACGAATAAAGGAACCGATATATCTGTCCCTGTTGCACCTACACAACGACAGGTGCGCCGACCGCGCGTGGAGGCCACCGGTTCTGCAACTGCGGTTTCGAACGTGACATTGGAAAACGTTAATGAGGCGCCCGCGCAGTCAGCTGTGAAGATGACGTCATGTGAGGCGATAAGCGCGATACAGAGCGCTGTCGACAAACAAAATGAAGACGATGGGGAATGGATCCGAGTTCAAAGGCGGAAGGCATCTAAATTTAGAGGTATGAGAGGCACGGCTGTGTCGATCATTTGGGGCGTTTCAAGGCAGCGGAGGTACATGTTCCTATGTTCATTTATAATGTTTCAAAGGAGGTAACAGAGCAGGACGTTGCAGACTACGTGTTGGAGAAAATGCATGTAAATATAGTGCCCGAGAGAGTAAACAATAAGAACATCAAAAAAGATTATAATTCTTTTAAATTTCTTATACCGAGAAACAAGCTTCAGCTTTTTACAAATAAGGAATCATGGCCGGAAGGCATTTATTTTAGAAAATATATTACATTTAATAAAGGAAATAAAAGGAACACAGATAGGATTATAGCAAAAAATTAGACAGAATGGATCAAGACGTATCAATAAATCGTAAACTAAAGCTCAGTAGTTTTAATTGTAAGTCGTTGAAGAGATCGGAGGACAGTGTGAGGAGTCTCTGCGCCCTGTCGGACGTGATAGCACTGCAGGAAACTTGGCTGCTACCCCATGACCTAGCCTACATAAGTGCTGTGCATAAGGATTTCGCGGGCACGGGTACTTCAGCAGTGGATACAAGTGAAGGCGTCCTGCGCGGTCGTCCCTACGGAGGCGTGGCGCTGTTATGGCGTAAGAGTGCTTTTTCCTCAGTGTCGGTTGTGAAATGCAATAATGTGAGGCTGTGTGCTATAAAATGTACGATACGTGAGTTTAACATGCTAATTTTCTCTGTATATATGCCTACGGATTGTGCTGACAACTTACCAGAATTCACAGACTGCCTGAGCGAAATCAATGCGGTGGTTGAGGACAGTGAAATAGGTATGGTTTTTGTGTTGGGGGACTTTAATGCCCATCCAGGCGAGTTATTTTTTGATGAAATACAATTGTTTTGTTCAGAACAAAAATGGTATTGTGTAGATTATGATATGTTGCCAAACAATGGGGAGTCGTATATGTAGGCAAATATGACTAGTTGGGTGGTCCGGGAATTAATAGCAACAGTGGGCGTTTACATCACTTTAGTCAGAAACTCATTTTAACACAAGTTTTACACTAGTTATAATTAAATACGCGATTAGAACTGATTGTCTCGCAAAGTCGTCCGATATTCGGTAACAAAACTACTCGGTAACTACGTAACGTGTGCACTGGGCAACGGTCGATGAACGAATGACCCCAGTTGTGCGCGTGCGCTGCTTTATATAGGAATCTGTGGTGTGAATCGAGTGACACATCACTCGATCGCTCGAATTGCGATCAAGTGACACATCACTTGATCGCTCGAATTGCCCGTTGAACGCTGTTTTTTACAAAACATTGATGGTGGCGCCGTCACGGCCATTCTGACATACGCTTGTCCTCGAGCGTCCTTTAAGCATCTGGGAACAAGACATAAAAACATAGTTCAACTATTTTAGCTATACATCACACGTTATTCTTTGATATCAAATTGTGACACACATGGATAAAATTTCACATCATCATCATCAAAGTTCACATCAATCCTTCAGAGATTCACGATCGCTAAAACGCAGTATTTTTTTCTCTTTTCTTTTCCTTTTTTTTAACCCTTTTTTTAACCTGTTTTGGTGTTTATTTGACCCCTTTAGTTTAAACTGGACCGGATTATTTTTTTTCCCTGCAGTTTAAACTAGACCGGATCGCGCTAGTCCGAGCACAAGCCCGGCTGTTAGTGCTATACCGGGCATTGCCCCCTGTAACCAATCGTGCTAGTCCGGACAAAAGTCCAGATGATTGCGTTAGACCGGGTATACGCTCCTTTAGCTAGTTGCTAGTCCGAGCACAAGCCTGGCTGTTAGTGCTAGACCAGGCATTGCCCCCTGTAACAAACCGTGCTAGTCAGGACAAAAGTCCCTGTAGCCGATTGTGTTAGACCGGGTATACGCTCCTTTAGCTGAGTCAAAGGTCCGGATTATTCCCTGCAATGACTCGTACTTCTCTTTTCTTCTTTTTTTTTAAGTAACATTTTTTTGATATAGTACTTCTCTTTCTCCTTTTTTTTCCATTTTTTTTTCAATTAAACATCTTTCTCATTTTTTTTTACTGCTTAGCGTTCATCGTGGTGTAAAATGGCATTAGTTACAATTCTGATAGGATCTGATGATTCTAATGATGAACTCTCTAACTATTGCTATTAGCGCTCAAGGTACGTGAACCAGCCGACAAAGTGCTACTATTAACAGATATAGTGTAGTGGTGACATTACGTAATATCAGCACAAACTCAACAAGGAACAATTACTGTCAGTGAGCATTTATCAAAATGAACCATAATGGAATCAATACAGATCACCTGTTATATCATGTCACCATACAATCACCGATGATGCTCCTCGTAAGCCACCGTACAGAGCCGCGATACGCTGCCGTCTTTGTCAACAAGTGCAGGCAGTTGACGCCGCACCAGCCTTCTTTATCTCGCATTGATGCAACTTCTCGTCAACGTTTTGATATTCACAGGCTGCATGTCCATACCACTGACATTGTCACTAAGTTTATCTGAAACACACAAAAAAACAAAGCACAGAAACACGAAATGTCTAAATGTTATTTTCTGAACTGAGGGTAGACGATAATTAAAGAATATCAAGACGTTTGAAAATTGAAAATTCTTGATATCATTTACAGAACGCTTCTGGTGTCACAAAACAATATACTTGCACTGACTTTGAATAACTTTGTTAATCATAATTACGTTGAAAGATACCGAACATTGACTTTATAATACTTCGTTGAATAAAGCACAAATATGACGAAACGATTTGTAGTTTACGCAAACTACCATTCTAACCAGTTCTTTCTAATCAATCTTATTTCAAGGAAATCCTGGAATTTACTCGAAGCACAATATTATAGCTTTTACTTAAACACAAATCATAAGTCTGAACATTCTGTCAGGTGTTTTTTGACAGTTCAAAATAACGGCACCATTTACACTGGAATTTAAGATATTACACTAAAACACTATTGGATTATCCAATCTTGTTAAGAATAATGAAAAAAATATGCCATACCAAATCGCCGTCTTATAACCTCAAACCTTAATGACATTATTTCGATATTCTGTATTCCTTCCTTCCTTCCGATTTCGGTATTCCTTATTTTACATGCTCGCTGTCCACTGTTTGTACATCATATCTGAAAAACCTGAAATGCGAATTCATGCGATCCAAATGGAAAGATAGTACTTTTCCCACAAAGACAAGACTTATGAATTTTTTTTTTTGGTTTGCTTGGTTTGTTGGTTTTGGTGTCTTGGATGCTATTACTCCCTCGGCCATCTCTGACAAACTGAACACGTCCTCGTGTTCTGTGTTCAAATAGCAACGCACTCTGTTCCACCGTTCACTTCCATTGACACATCACTTGAATTGCCCGTTGAACGCTGTTTTTTACAAAACATTGATGGTGGCAACGTCATATATACATATAAGAGTGATGCCCATGGCTGTACACGTTGGCTCGACCATTGTTTGGTTACTAGTATGGCTAAGGATTACGTTAAAATGTAACTATAAACAATGACGTGTCATGGTCTGATCACTATCCCCTAGAAATAATATGTGATCTTAAACCCGTATCTATGCACTGTGACACACCAAAAGGTTGTTATAATAATAAGATAATTTGGGGGCAAAGGGATAGTAATCAGACGATGCTTTTTACGGAGTATTGTACTGAACACTTAGGCAAGTTTGAGTTCCCACCGGAACTTACTGATTGTAAAAACGCAAATTGTCAAAGAACCGACCATAAACTGCTCATTGATAAGATGTACTCGGAGATAGCTTATATACTGCAGAATGGGGCAATTTTAAGCCACAAGGTTGTTTGGCGACATAAAAAAGGTTATGTTACTGGTTGGAACAAATATGTTGCGCCACTGCACACGAGGGCTCGTCTGTGTTTCCAAACTTGGGTTGAAGCGGGGAAGCCAAGTAGGGGAGTCACGTACGACGATATGTGCGAGTCTCGTAGGCTCTTAAAAAGTAAGTTGAAATGGTGCCAGGACCACGAGGAACAGATCAAAATGGACATGTTGGCCAAGGCCCATGACACCAAAAATTTCGGTAGGTTCTGGCACCAGACAAATAAACTGAATATACGGGCGAGCCTTCCCGTGGAGGTGGGGGGCGTAAGTGGATGCCAAAACATAGCTAATATGTTTAAGTCTCATCTCAAAGTGGAGTCACTGAGTACATCTTATCAATTAGAGGATGTTGCTCGGGACATCGTGGATGTACGAGAGGATCGGGTGCGCTTCTCAGAATGTGAGGTGGGTAGTGCTGTAAAGCGTATGAAGCGTGGTAGATCTCCTGGACACGATGGTCTGAGTGTCGAGCATCTACGGTATGCTGGGGTGCACCTGTCCGGGGTCTTAGCCATGCTCTACAATATCAGTATTGACCATAGTTATCTGCCGGAAGCAATGATGAAGACAGTGGTTGTGCCACTGGTGAAAAACAAGGCAGGTGATGCAGCGGACAGATCCAATTACAGACCCATATCTCTTGCGACGATCATAGCCAAGGTGTTGGACAGTTTGCTTGATACGCAATTAAACAAATCCATGAAGATCCATGACGCGCAATTCGGATTTAAGCCCGAGTTGTCAACTGAAAGCGCAATATTGTGTCTCAAGCAGACTGTCCGTTACTACACGCACAGAAGAACTCCGGTATATGCGTGTTTTTTGGATCTGTCCAAAGCATTTGACCTGGTGTCATATAAAGTTCTATGGCACAAGCTTAGAACCGAGACCAACTTAAGGCCAGAACTGTTATCATTGTTTCAATACTGGTATGGCAATCAATTAAATGTAGTGAGGTGGGGAGATGCAATGAGTGACCCCTACAAGCTGAATTGTGGAGTAAGGCAGGGAGGGCTGACGTCACCGAGGCTTTTCAACCTCTACGTCAACCAGCTGATAGAGAGACTCAGTAGGGCAGGTGTCGGATGCTCGATTGATGGAGTTTTTATAAACAATATCAGTTACGCTGCTGATATGGTCCTGCTGAGTCCCTCAGTCAGTGGCCTCCGAAAACTATTGAAAATATGTGAGGAGTATGCTGGGGTAAATGGACTCAGCTACAACGCGAAAAAGAGCGAGATCCTTGTTTTCAGGGGGAAGAACAAACCTTCCTACTATAAACCCGTTTTTACGCTGTGTGGATCCCCCCTGAGACAGGTGGCTGAGTTCAGGTACCTCGGACACATAGTTAACGAGTGCTTCGAGGACGACGGTGACGTAGAGAGAGAGAGGCGGGCGATGTCGGTCCGAGGCAACATGTTGGCCCGCAGATTTGCACGATGTAATAAGCAGGTAAAGTTGTCGCTCTTTAGAGCATATTGTCAGACATTCTACACGTGCAGTCTGTGGGTGGACTGTAGGCAGCGGACCCTCAGAACCCTTCGCGTACAGTACAACAAGGTGCTGAGGGCGATGCTGGGCAAGCCGCGGTACTGTAGTGCATCCGCCATGTTTGCGGAGGCTCGGATAGACGACTTCTATGCGATCATCCGCAAGCGTGTGGCGTCGATGATGAGCCGGGTGGCGGAGAGCTCTAACACCCTCCTCAGCACATTGGCGTATAAACTAGACAGCCCTCTCTGGGGCCGCTGGAATGGTGCACACACGCTCGCCAATAGGCGATTGTGTACATAGTTAGTAGGTTTTTTTTGTGTTTTGTGTTTTTTCTTATCTTTTTTAAACTAACATAGGCTAAGCTATCATAATACTAACCCATGTGCTGTTTGTCGTTGTGCTGTTTTACTAACATAGTTTTTAAGAATATTTATTGTATACTAACCAAACATATGGACTATGGTCTGAAATAAAATATTATTATTATTATTATTATTATACAACAATAACTGAACTTATATTAGTGAGAAAATCTAGGAAGATAATTAATTAGGATCTTTTATTGTTGATTATAACATATAGAACTTATAGAAACCTTAAGTATGCTCCACCACACTGCTTCAGTGCGAATTGGTGGAGCGGCGAGTAGCCAAACCAAGTGTCAGCAATCTTTATGCCACCCGAAAGCCCCCGATAAGGCTTAACTCACAGATTTAAAAAAAGAACGGATTGTCAGCAACAATTCAGGGAAGCACCCATAGTAATACCAACTACTCTATTCGTAAAAGTATCACACGCACACATTGACACTATACTGTTATTAATCGGCCGCCATTACCACGTTGGATTGGTCGGACCGCACTAAAAATTACGCACACATGGTAAGCGGGCGGCGTCACTCTCGATAACACAAGGTGACGTCTAGTTCTTTTTTAAATCTGTGGCTTAACGATTGTTATCTTACTATAACAATTGGGACCAACGAAGCATGCAATCGAAAGTCAAATTATGACTAGAACACGTTTCATTTCCTTCCCCCACCCACCTTCATCCTCGGATCGTTTTCGATCCTAGTGTTGTTTTTGTTGAGCCACATGACGTGGCTCTGTGAACTTGGCACCCGACTTTGTAAAATTTAATTTTTTTTTCTTGATTCTTATAGGTTTTAGTTTGTAGTTGATTGTAGTAACTTTTTTTTCGTTTGTAGTAGCTCTAAAAAAAAATTACAGAATTTTGAAAAAAAACTTGGCACCCGGCTTTTGAAAAATTGAAATTTAATACTTGATTCATAAAATATATATTGATAGTTGATTGTAGTGAAAAAATTTTTGTTTGTAGTAAAAAAAAAGTATTTTTTTTTGTATTTTAAGTTATTGTGACTTAATATAAAAAATGTTTTTTGTGTTTCTTGTATATTTTAGTATGTTGTTGATAGTAGTATTTTTCTTTTTTTTTAAGTAGCTCCAAAAAAATTTAAGCAATTTTTTTGTTATTTTTATTTGTAGTAGCCATTTTTTCGTTTGTAGTAACTCTTTTTCGTTTGTAGTTAGTAGTTTTCGTTTGTAGTATCAATTTTTTCGTTTGTAGTAGCTTTATTTCGTTTGTAGTTAGAATTTTTCGTTTGTAGTAGTAATTTTTTTAATTGTAGTTCGATTGTGGTTAGTAGTTTTCGTTTGTAGTAGCGATTTTTTCGTTTGTAGTAACTTAATTTCGGTTGTAGTTAGTAGTTTTCGTTTTTAGTAGCATTTTTTTTCAATTTTTTCGTTTGTAGTATAAACTTTTTCATTTTTAGTAACTTCTTATCGTATGAAGTAAGTAGTTTTCATTTGTAGTAACTTCTTATCGTTTGTAGTAAGTAGTTTTCATTTGTAGTTGCGATTTTGTTGTTTGTAGTAAATATATTTCGTTTGTAGTAAGTAGTTTTCGTTTGTAATACTATTTTTTTTTGTTTGTAGTAACTTCTTTTCATTTGTAGTTAGTGGTTTTCGTTTGTAGTAGTGATTGTTTTCAATTTTTTCGTTTGTAGTAACTTTATTTCGCTTGTAGTACGTAGTTTTCGTTTGTAGTAGTATTTTTTTTGTTTGTAGTAAATTATTTTCGTTTGTAGTTAGTGGTTTTCGTTTGTAGTAGCGATTTTTTTCAATTATTTCGTTTGTAGTAACTTTATTTCGTTTGGAGTATCAATTTTATCGTTAAAAGTAAGTAGCTTTCGTTTGTAGTAGTATTATTTTTGTTTGTAGTAACTTTATTTCGCTTGTAGTGAGTAGTTTTTGTTTGTAGTAGTATTTTTTTTGGTTGTTGTAAGTTCTTTTCGTTTGTAGTTAGTGGTTTTCATTTGTAGTAGCGATTTTTTCCAATTTTTTCGTTTGTAGTAACTTTATTTCGTTTTTAGTATCAATTTTTTCGTTTGTAGTAACTTCTATTCGTTTGTAGTGACTTCTTTTCGTTTGTAGTGACTTCTTATCGTTTAAAGTAAGAAGCTTTCGTTTGTAGTAGTATTATTTTTGTTTGTAGTAACTTTATTTCGCTTGTAGTAAATAGTTTTCGTTTGTAGTAGTATTTTTTTTGGTTGTTGTAAGTTCTTTTCGTTCGTAGTTAGTGGTTTTCGTTTGTAGTAGCGATTTTATTCAATTTTTACGTTTGTAGTAACTTTATTTCGTTTTTAGTATCAATTTTTTCGTTTGTAGTAACTTCTATTCGTTTGTAGTGACTTCTTTTCGTTTGTAGTGACTTCTTATCGTTTAAAGTAAGTAGCTTTCGTTTGTAAAAGTATTATTTTTGTTTGTAGTAACTTTATTTCGCTTGTAGTAAGTAGTTTTCGTTTGAAGTAGTATTTTTTTTGGTTGTTGTAAGTTCTTTTCGTTTGT
Organism: Thymelicus lineola; assembly: GCA_963932265.1. Classification (NCBI taxonomy): domain Eukaryota; kingdom Metazoa; phylum Arthropoda; class Insecta; order Lepidoptera; family Hesperiidae; genus Thymelicus; species Thymelicus lineola. Next base: position 1,835 of record CAWVQL010000210.1, on the reverse strand, counting down.
AGTTAGTGGTTTTCGTTTGTAGTAGCGATTTTTTCCAATTTTTTTGTTTGTAGTAACTTTATTTCGTTTTTAGTATCAATTTTTTCGTTTGTAGTAACATCTATTCGTTTGTAGTAACTTTATTTCGCTTGTAGTAAGTAGTTTTCGTTTGTAGTAGTATTTTTTTTTTGTTGTTGTAAGTTCTTTTCATTTGTAGTTAGTGGTTTTCATTTGTAGTAGCGATTTTTTGCAATTTTTTCGTTTGTAGTAACTTTATTTCGTTTGTAGTATCAATTTTTTCGTTTGTAGTAACTTCTATTCGTTTGTAGTGACTTCTTTTCGTTTGTAGTGACTTCTTATCGTTTAAAGTAAGAAGCTTTCGTTTGTAGTAGTATTATTTTTGTTTGTAGTAACTTTATTTCGCTTGTAGTAAGTAGTTTTCGTTTGTAGTAGTATTTTTTTTGGTTGTTGTAAGTTCTTTTCGTTTGTAATTAGTGGTTTTCGTTTGTAGTAGCGATTTTTTTAAATTTTTTTGTTTGTAGTAACTTTATTTCGTTTGTAGTATCAAATATTTCGTTTGTAGTAACTTCTATTCGTTTGTAGTCACTTCTTTTCGTTTTGTAGTGACTTCTTATCGTTTAACGTAAGTAGCTTTCGTTGTAATAGTATTATTTTTGTTTGTAGTAACTTTATTTCGCTTGTAGTGAGTAGTTTTTGTTTTGTAGTAGTATTTTTTTTGGTTGTTGTAAGTTCTTTTCGTTTGTAGTTAGTGGTTTTTCATTTGTAGTAGCGATTTTTTCCAATTTTTTCGTTTGTAGTAACTTTATTTCGTTTTTAGTATCAATTTTTTTCGTTTGTAGTAACTTCTATTCGTTTTGTAGTGACTTCTTTTCGTTTGTAGTGACTTCTTATCGTATTAAAGTAAGAAGCTTTCGTTTGTAGTAGTATTATTTTTTGTTTGTAGTAACTTTATTTCGCTTGTAGTAAATAGTTTTTCGTTTGTAGTAGTATTTTTTTTGGTTGTTGTAAGTTCTTTTCGTTCGTAGTTAGTGGTTTTCGTTTGTAGTAGCGATTTTATTCAATTTTTACGTTTGTAGTAACTTTATTTCGTTTTTAGTATCAATTTTTTCGTTTGTAGTAACTTCTATTCGTTTGTAGTGACTTCTTTTCGTTTGTAGTGACTTCTTATCCGTTTAAAGTAAGTAGCTTTCGTTTGTAGTAGTATTATTTTTGTTTGTAGTAACTTTATTTCGCCTGTAGTAAGTAGTTTTCGTTTGAAGTAGTATTTTTTTTTGGTTGTTGTAAGTTCTTTTCGTTTGTAGTTAGTGGTTTTCGTTTGTAGTAGCGATTTTTTTCAATTTTTTTGTTTGTAGATAACTTTATTTCGTTTTTAGTATCAATTTTTTCGTTTGTAGTAACATCTATTCGTTTGTAGTAACTTTATTTCGCTTGTAGTAAGTAGTTTTCGTTTGTAGTAGTATTTTTTTTTGGTTGTTGTAAGTTCTTTTCATTTGTAGTTAGTGGTTTTCATTTGTAGTAGCGATTTTTTTGCAATTTTTTCGTTTTGTAGTAACTTTATTTCGTTTGTAGTATCAATTTTTTCGTTTGTTAGTAACTTCTATTCGTTTGTAGTGACTTCTTTTCGTTTGTAGTGACTTCTTATCGTTTAAAGTAAGAAGCTTTCGTTTGTAGTAGTATTATTTTCTGTTTGTAGTAACTTTATTTCGCTTGTAGTAAGTAGTTTTCGTTTGTAGTAGTATTTTTTTTTGGTGTTGTAAGTTCTTTTCGTTTGTAATTAGTGGTTTTCGTTTGTAGTAGCGATTTTTTAAATTTTTTTGTTTGTAGTAACTTTATTT